>JBAMBP010002046.1:0-204379 GCA_037044515.1 Phortica magna | reverse complement strand
TAAACAGATTATCGTTCAAATAATACACAGGGAAGATACTGAGGCAGTTGCCTATTAAGATTAAAAATAATTTCAAATGTTAGAAAACTGTAAATAAGTCGTAAAGTAAGCGCACTCCCATATGGTCTAGTGGCTAGGATATCTGGCTTTCACCCAGAAGGCCCGGGTTCGATTCCCGGTATGGGAAAGTTTTTTTATTTTTTTTTTAGTGGTTTAGTTTGGTTAAGGTTTTCACGACAACTAGGTTAACGTACCAAAGTATAAAACTATTAATTTTAATCATTTTCGAGAATGAACACGAGATACTCCCTGCTGATGACGCACTATATTGGTCATCGAAAAATCATAAATAATCAGATAAAATTAAAAAATAAACTAACGTTTACCATAAATAATTAATAATAGTCAAACTGAAGTACCATTAACTAAAATGGATACTTACGTCGCATGTAATAAGTTAATTTGTATTATTTATCTGAATTTTGATTGCAATTTGTGTACATTTATGCTTATGCATATGTATATATACATTTTAAGTTTTTTCGTTTATTTCATTATTAATTTAATAATATTGTTCATTATTTTTTTCCTGTCAGCTTTATATTCTTAAACTTTTCATTTTCATTGTAGTGGAAGGAAGTGTTTGTTCTTTGGTACGCATTCGCTTTTTAGAATTAACCCAAGACTTAAGTCGGCGCAAATCCAGTGCAAGGGGCGAGGCATCATCCCTAAAGCCCAGATGTTCCTTGTCGGATAATGCTTCCGCAACTCGCGTGTAGACATTTGTCATAATACGATCTTTGTCAAACATTTCACAGATTTTATCGCGATTTAACCATTTTTTTAACAAGGCAGGTCCGATATTTTGAAATCTCGAAATTATCTCATAATAAGATTGGTAATGTGTCGAAAATTTACGTATTTTATCTTCGTCAATACCCGGTATGCGCAGGCATGGCTGACGGACAATATGATATGGATCGTCGGAAAGGGTGAAATTCTCATAACGTATTGCACCCCAATCAATTTGCAATAATGAATTGTAAAATTTCTTTGGGTGTCCAAGTATGCCGTGCGTTACATCAATCAGACAAAGTTGACTTTTTGGTATAATATACTCAAGCTCTAATTCGGCGATACGTTTGTCGGTGCCCCGATACAAACGCTTACCAATCCAGAGTATTGGTTGATCCTCTTCCGCAACATTTGCCAACTCCTGTATGAGCGGTGAATTCTGTGCTCGATAATTAACTCGTTTATAATTTCTTCCATACAACATACATTCTTCGGCTGGTGTATATTTGATGCGTTCTTTGCGCGGCAATTGAAAGTGCTGTGAACGAAGTAGACGATTCATTTCCTGATCGATCACATCATATGCACGACGATGCATTGCAATCCAAACGAATTGTGTTGTCACAGCGAGAAAATGCTCATAGAAATGTTTATCCTTAATTGTCATTGAGATATTAACAATCGGTTTCAAATGATAATATGGCTGCAGTTCACCTTCGCCTAACATCAGAATGCTATATTCACGTGCGACAAGCAAGCGATATTGTGACAAGTTATGCGAATAAATACGCTTGATGTCTGTACTCTGTGTGCTTTGTATTTGTGCTGTTGTATCACCGGCGATTTCATCACGTCTTATCTTTATAAACTCAACAAATCTTAGAAAATGTTCAAAATATATTACCATTGCATGCCAAAATTTCTGCACCGGCTGTGTAAATACAAACTTTATAAAATCTCTCGATATGAAAGAGCTCGGCATGAGAAAGAGCACCAAATTGCGTACGTCTTTGATAAGTATTGAATCCGATTCAGAGAGCTCTGATAGTCGCATGAATTTCTGTCGAAATGCTAACTCTTCGGTTTGATTGAGGGTCTTGCGAAAGCGATAACCATTCGTATAGATATATTCCTCGTTGGCATGCTCAAGATCAGTGTAGGGCAAAAATTCAATGCATTCCTCTTGCTCTTTAAAATACCATTTGCCCGATAGATATTTTGGAACATAATCACTCTTATGTAGGCGTATCATTATTTCTTAATTTGTTTTTTTTTTTTGTATTAAATAAAATGTTGGTAATATTTTATATATTAACAATTTTCACTTGTCTTATGCAATATGGAGCTAAAGTATTTTGACTGTAAATTAAATATTAGAAAAATAAAACATGACTTAATTTGCTCGTTTACTTTGTGAACAATTGTGTCATGAATTTTACCTACTTGATATCAATTTCACAATTTGAACCACAAATCATATTGCAAAAACTTTAAATCAAAAATGATAAAAAGGGATATAAAATAATGCTAAAGAAATTTTATGCTCAGAATGAAAATATCACACATGTGACAGATTGAGCGAGAAGCGACTTTGGTCAACTGTTGTATTATCACCGCTATGTGTTGTGTGATATTCAAGCACATCAGCGCTCAGACGCCGCAGTCAATTGTCTAACAGATTCATAAGCTTTGTGGACTGCTTTCAATGACATTACATATTGATGGCAAACAAATCGAATTTCATTGCCAAAGTCAACAAGAATAAAACGTAAAAACAAAAATCAACTCACAACCAAAGAGAAAAGTGTTTGACGTCTGGCATCATCGTTCGTAGCTGTTGGCTGGCAACGTGTTTCTGAGTGGTTTCGATTTTGCACACACGAGAGACTTGATTTGATCGGCACAGGCACTTTGCCAGTCTTGACGTGGCAGACTGACATGGCAAAGCAAAGCATAAAAAAAAACAGCAGCAAAAGTGTTGCATAGTTAGAGGCGCGTTAGCGAAATTGGCTATGTATTTTACATTAGACTGACTTTTCTCGATTGCTTTCAACTAACGTTGCTTTCCTTGGCTCTTTGGGCATTGGATGCCAAAAAGAAATTAGTTTGTGGTTTTCATTTTATTGCATTTTTCGGTGCGATTTTAACTTTTATTTTCGACTTATTTTTTACAAACTTGTCGATTTTTTATAGTTTTAAAAATTTACTGTGAAGTTTTAGTGGTCAAAGATTAATAAATAACATATATCTAATTTGTTGTTTTGTACAAAAAAGTCTAAAAGTTTAAAACATCATCGCCTATAATTTATTTTTCATTCGACTTCAACTAAAATCATATATATTATTTTCGGAACTCTGAAGATTTTAACTCAAATCTTGCTGTTTTCATGTGACAACTCTTTTTAGGTCTCATTTTATAAAACTTTTTAATTGTCCTCATAGAATTGATCATTTTACTCGTTTTTGAATTCGCCTTGAAATATTGTACTTTTTTACAGCTTTAGTTTAACTAAAGTACCAAAACCTGAAATCTTATGACAACTTAATTATTTCACTACTCAATCACATTTTGTTGCCAGTTATTTAACCGCTTCACTATAGTTTTATTTTCAACTTCGCATACTCTTGAAAGTTTGATAACTTTTTTGTTGCTGTTTTTTTTTTTTTTTTGAGCTTTAGGTTGAAATATAAGTTTGTGAATGCACGCAAAAGTTTGCAGACGTCTCGATGGCCGACGTCATCGTTGCCATCAGTGATGACGATGACGTGTATTAAAAATAAATCCTGCGTTTGCAGTGAGCTGATGCAGATAAAGAGTGACTGAAGTTGCGACCCTTTCATAAACGTTTAATCAAGTTTATTTTTTTTTTCAACCGTTATTGGTTGCAACGTTCACAACTTGAGCACTTTTGAGAGCGCTCAGTTTATTGGACAATAAATATTGAACTCAATTTATTGGTTGCGTGCTGTTTTTGGCCACAAAGTTTTTAACTACCTTACATTGCATATGACAACGCATAAAGCAAGATACTAATGAAAGAACGAGTGCGTTACACTGAAAGAGAGTAAACGAGAGAGAGAGAGAGTAAACGAGATGGGTATATTTGTTTGTGCATATGTCGTATATGAAAATCCAATTTTCCGGTGATTGATCATACATGGCCACATATCAAGTTGGTGGTTTATGCTACCACATTGTTACTTTCATTGTTGTTGTTGTTGTAGCATATAATTTTATCCTGTTATTTGAGTTATCCTTTTCATGACATGTTACATAGTCAATCTCACATTTAGTCACATAATGCAATTAAAAAAAGTTATTTTTTCTTATAAAAAAAAAAAAAAAAAATTTGATTAAATTACAAAAACACGTATGCAAGTGTCGTTTATCCTGAGCGCCGTCTAGTGTATAAAGTGCGTGAACGACACACTGCGTATCTGTGTGTGTATGTTTGTGTGTTTGTGTGAGTGATTGAGTTGGTCAGAGTGTATTGAACATTGTTTGCACAATAAATTATTTTCGTTTTTGTTTGATGTTGCAAATTGCTTTGGCAAACGCTCACTTGTCGAAACGCTTCGATTTCAAATCATATTGCGTGCATTTCGGTTTAAATATCAACTCTGTTTCGCACACATACACATGGGCGTATGTTTTTCATATGTCTGGGACAATCAGCTACATGTTGCCTTCTTTTATATTGAATTGATACGAGTTGAGTTTGATGGAGTTGGTGGCACACGAAGCCTTGCCTGCCAGGGCACATTGCCGATTTATGCCATCGGTAGGTTAGTGATGAGTTTGTGGATGAGTATGCGAATGCGAATGAGAATATGTATGAGAATGTAGATGTGGTTGTGTATGAATTAAGTTAGTTGGCGTTTGAGTTCAATTTGAATTTGACTTCATATGCCATGGCTCAGTGATTATTATTCGGACATGTGTTGCACCAGAGTACATGGCGAGAAATTATTAATATGTACATTTTTTTAATAAAGAAAAACAAAGCATTATTTCAAAAGTAAGTCTAGATGAAAGTTAGATTTAAAGAAAGAAATGGTAAAAAATCATGCTCAGTCTTAAACAGCTAATTACCAAATGTTCTCTGTGGTTATTTGGTTTCATAGGAGTATTGAACGTTGGGTTTGTTAGAATAACTCTAAAACTAAAATTAACAATTTCTTAATCTTTCATAAAGGTTTTCAACAATAAATGCATGAGTGCATTTATAGAACTAATGATAGTCAGGAAAGCCAAGCAAACAAGTCTTTCAACATTCTCTCAGATAAAACGTAACCATAATTTTTTTCAGTGTTCGCATGGCATCGAAAAACATGTTTGTCATTTGGCGTTGATTGCAAGCCTCAGACGCCTTTGTAGCCATTCTACCTTATGGAGCCGGACATGTGCAAAGAGCAACAACAAACTTTACTCAACTCTGGCACCAAACATGATTTTAGAACGTGCACAGACACAACGCCAAACAGTGCTAAATACATATACAATCGCGTTTTTTCTGCCAATACAACAACTTATTTGTGGTGGGGGAAAAGGTAAAAATCTAATATGTATGGTCATGATGTTGAATATGCCAAACCTGATATTTACTTTTTTCCGCGCTTACGTGCGTGTGTGTGTGCGTGTGTGTGTTTTATGCGGGCGCTAGACTCGAGCCATACTGTACGTCATCATGATGGTGATGATGATGAACATGTTGTTGTTGTTTGTTGGGTGTTATCGCGCTACAATATTTGTTACTCTGCTGTATTGCTTTCCTTTGCATTGCTTCTCTACTCTAATATTTGTTTTAATGTCGAATTTGTGAAAATTATGCATGAGCATCATACGGGAAATCCGCTCTGATCTGGTTATAGGAAGGAAATACGTTTGTGTCATTCTGCGTCTATGTGTGTATTTGACCAATTCAAGTGTCTATTTGTATGCTGGTCGAGTCTGTATACGAGACTGTTTGCAATGAGTTGTTTACTTATTGTATGCTACTGAATTTTGAAAATTTTAAACAAATATTGAATTTGTACTTAATTGAATACAAATTCTCAATTACATTGCGTGCAATCATTTTCAATTTGAGAATTTTACTCTTTCTTCTACAATATTTTCAACGTCAATGCCAAGTAATTAACACTTTCTTTCATATGCGGTGAGCAGCTGAAGCAGGTGGAGATGAGTAAAAAAGGAACACAAATTCAACAATATACACAAAAACACACACACATATATTTGTTTTGCGTGTGTATATATATAATACATGTGTATGTATGTAAGTGTATGGCATGAGTAAATGGTGTAAAACATATTGACAGCTGCATTGATTCACAAATTGTTTGAATAGTGTCACAGACGAGTCGCGACGAGATGAGTTGAGTTCGAGTTCGAGTTCGAGTTGAGATAAGTCTCTGTTTACTTATTGAACTGAGTTTTTGCATGGCAGTTGTTGTACATATAGCATGTGGTATGAGTTATACTTTTGAAGGTTTGTGTTTTTAATGGAAAATTAATTAAAAACGTGATTTTTCGTTCAAAGAAAAAACGCAGTGCAGTCATTTAAATAATATATACTTTGGAGTTCAACGAACATGCTTAATGTGTAAACGTCTTTGCTCAATTCTTAAGAAAACACTTGCTGAAGTTGTAATTCTTTTAATAATGCACTAAAAGGATTGGAACATATAAAATTTATTATGTATGAAACTCTTATTTGTTATTATAATAAAAGTGCTGTTGGGAAACAATATCATGATTTATTGTATTGTTTTAAGCTGACAGATACAACGTTCTATGTTTAACAACGGAGTAACTTAACGTTTTATGATAAAACATTGAGGACAATTTCAGTTAAAATTTAACAAGACTATTAACTTTAAAGATTAAATTTGTTTTCAGACAATAACTTTTTTTTCGTATTATTTGAAATTTGTAAGTATCACTGAAAGAAAAAAAAATAAAAAATTACATCAAACAAAGCAACGTTGCACTTGACTTGACAAGTTAATCAGCACAAATGAAATTTGCTCAATATTAGTACCATGTGTGTTGTTTTTTTTCTCATATTTTTTTTATTAATAATCTCAAAATCAATTCAAGCGGAAGTTGCACATAATGATTTCTGTCAATTACAGTTAAACGATTATTATTGTTTGACGACGCCATTAAAAGTGGACAAATGAACGACAAAATTCAAGCATCAAAAGTCCGAAAAATCTTGTTGTCAACAAGCAAAAACTTTCTTTTTTTTGTTCATTTTGATTTTCACAAAAAAAAAAAAAAAAAGAAAAATTTAATAACAAGCATTCAGACTCAACACAATTTTGGGCATGATGGTGCACCGACAGACGTTGTGTTGAATGAACGACGATGAGTCTGAGCCTGAGCCTGTCATGTTGACATATCAGAAACAGCAAAAGTAACAACTCAATTGATTTTGTTTCGTCTGAGAAAACAGCTTGAAGAAACGCAATGGCTTTGGCCGCCGCTTTTGGCCTAGCAGCTAATTGTTGTACAAGTCTTGGCCGTTGTCGTGGTTCTGTCAGTTATCGAACTGTGAAAGAAAACTCAAAAATTAAATTGACAAAAAACAGCAGACTTTTTTTTACTTTCTTTGTGCTCAGCATCAAAATAGAGTGAATGCTTACAAGACGACTTTTAACTTATTTTTTGACGCGTTGATTAATTACGCATTTGACATTTACGTATGACAGTCGGTATGGGGGCCTGTTTGAAGGGTCATTTGGTTTTGTTGTTGGTGTGAGTTGGTTGCGTGAATGCGACTTTGTTGCTTTGGCGCTTCGTTGGCGCAACTTTGGGGATGATTTTGTGCGCTGTATGATAAATGAAGCAAAAGGTGTTGAATTGACTCTGTGCTGGCAGTAGGGTAGGGGTCGAGTAAGTATATAGAGCTTAAAGTGTTTCATCTTCTGTGCCTAAAAGTCGACAATGTGCCGAACAAAGCATACTTTTTGACGCTGTGCTGTCTTGAAGCAATGGCTTGGGTCTAATGAATGGCGCGACATCATGTTGAGCTGTCATTTTTTGTTTGTGTCACTTAGCGCATGTGCCGCTGCCACAACCTTTTTCCTGCTACTTCATGCTGCCAACTGTCTGCCAAGAGTCAAGAAGTCTGCAATAGTTTCGCTCACACTCATCAACGTTCAACGTTGGTCGACTCAATGTTGGTCTCGGTCGTGGTCGTTTTCTCAGTACTGATTTCTCCTCGTGGCTGACATTTTGATGTTAATTAGTTTCTGTCGCCTTTTGTATTGGGCCTCTTGTCTTGTTAGTTCCACGCTATGTGCTTCGTTTTTTCATTTTGATCCTTGTTCAACTGCTGCGCCATCGAAGCGGTCGAAACGAATGAAAAAAGTAGTCCCCAGACATCGTATGTTGATAATAATGGTGGTTGAGCCTTCAGCCTCACTGGAAAATTTTGAGTGACAGTTATTTGTATTCAAATTCTTGTTTTCCATGGTGGTTATAATGTACAGAAATGATTTTAATTAGATTTTCTACTGTATTGTCTTGATGTGACGAGTTGCATTGTGCGAGAGGGCAATGAGTTGGGCCAAACAAGAGAGGGACGACCAACTGAAGCAGTTGTAAGTTAATAAATTGTGCGGTGAAGATTTCAAATGAAAATATAGATTGGACAGTCTGAGGGATTTAAATTCATATAATGTGAGACTTAAGAGAAGAACAAAAACATTTGACGAAGTAACGTTTGTAATGATGGTGTTGTATTAAATCACTCAACTAAAGGAAAATGTGTCTAAATAATAATCTCTACATTTGGTATAAACTAATGAGAAAAACATTCAAGTCAATTCGCAATTTTAACAACAATTATGAGAACAGAAACATTTTCCTTCTTTTTAATGCAATTAATCAAAGATGCGTGAATGCGAAATTAATAATTTTGTTTACAGTTGAATCATTATTTCACATTTTTTCTACTCATGCCGCTGTTTATTCATCGTCAGTCACTTGTACACGCTTCCTGGGCTTGGTTGACTTCTTGACCGATTCATTTATCCAATTGCGTATAGTTTCGGTTTCTTGGAGACCAACCAGCCGATTTACAACTTTGCCATTGCGCATAACCAACATAGACGGCACGGAACCGACATCGTAGTCCAAAGCTAAATCGCTGTTCTCATCGATATCAACTTTGGCCAGTTTGATTTCGCCCGCTTTCTCGCTGATGACATTCTCGAGTCGAGGCGCAAGTGCCTTACAGGGACTACACCAGCTGTGAAAGCATATGTGGCTAATGAAATATACAAACATACTTATATCGTTTAAAGACAAATTTTACCTGGCAAAAAAATCGACCACAACGGGCTTGTCCGAGTTGACAACCTTGCTTTCAAATTCTTCCGCTGTGTCAATATTGAAAATTGCACGATGCATTCTTCTTGCATACGATGACTGACGCATCTGACTGCCACATGTTGTTTGCGAACGCAACAACCTCGGTAGTTGACGCATTGCCATCAAATATGTTTTTGTGTTACTCATTTTTGTTATTTGTATGAAGAATTTATTTTCAAAATTTTAACCAAAAATAATTTTTTTTTCTACCAAAATTTTACCAAATGAAACTAACTTAAATGTTAAAAAATTATCATATTTAGCATGGCTTGCTTGTTTAGAATTCTCTAAAGTATCTCTAAAGTTCATGTACTTAATTTTATATTGAAAGCAAATTGAAAATGCATATACACAGACATAAGCTAAGCCAACGTGTCACTGACTCTGTCATAATCATGTGAGTTGCGCTGCTAAGTAGACTATTATAATATGTGTATCGTTTACAGTTTGCATTCAATTTGCCAAGCTCAAAACTACCACAAAAAACAACAACAATGATAGCAACTAAGAACTTTATTAATACGCTAATATGACGCGATATCAATATGACAGTTGAGATGGAAGCTTAACTTGTTATTAAGTGCCATTTGGCGTACGAAACTTGACTCTACACCCACTCACACAACCATTTCTATATGTCAGACAATGGCATATGGCGTGGGATAAGAGTCTTGGTGCTTGTCGTCTGATATGCTGTTATTAGCTTTGTTAAATTAACATTAAATATTCAGTTATCGCGCAACTAACATCAACAACAGCAACAACAAAAACAATTCCTATTGGCGCATGTAATGACTCTCTGTTAGATAAGCGTACATGTGAATTGCCAATTGCCGCGCAACTTGTGCAATATGCAACGTTGACTTTGTTTAAAATTTCATGACGCGTTTTAGATTAAGTTGACAATGCACTTCACTACACTTTCGTCGTCACTAATGTGTTTGTATCTCAGACTGTTATGTAAGAACATATGAACATTAGCTTTGTTGCAAGTCGCTACTTAAAGTCAAATCGCAGACAGGTACGGCTTAAAAACAAAAGGGTACTAAATCGACTTTACATGTTCTTAAAACTATTTAGAATAGACTTTGATTTCCATAAATAGAACATTACAATACTGACTTGAGTAGATAATGTGTCTAATGGCACTTTTCGGATAACTCTTATTCGTTAATAGAAAAATGAATAGGTTTTATATTTTAAATTATCTTCCTTAATAGAAAAATGAATAGGTTATATATTTCAGAAACTGCTGTCACTGCTTACCATAGTCAAAAAAACGGTTCTTAAAAAACAGTATGCTAATAAAGAAAAAAAAAAGATGTCAAGATTGACCCTCCTATTGAGGCAACACTATTTAAGAATGTTAAGATTGCATGTTATAGGTTTGTTAATAGAAAAATAAATAGGTACCTTATTCCTGGCTCTGGGAATTTCGATTACTAGCAATGATGGAAATTGGAATACAAATGATGGAAATTGGCAGCAAATTAACATTATCAAGAGAGCAGCTGTTAAAAAAACTATTTGTTGATATAGCTTTCCTTAATATGACACGCTGTTTAAATCGTTTTTTGCGATTTGATATAATTTTCTTCTCAACGGTAATAATAGAGATGCCAGAATAGAATTGTAAGTGTTTGAGTTTAATATTAAAATAGAAGACAAAGTATTTCTGACTCACAATTTTTTGTATTTTGTGCTAATCGAGAGAACTTTAGAGTTAAATTGAAATGGTGGCCTTGGGCGCCAAAATCCGCGCCTGGCACAAGCTGTTATTTCACTTAGAATGCCGTTCACGTGGCATACTATTTGCTCACTTGTTTGCTGCGCTTAATTTTGTTTGCGTTTAATTGGAATTTAATGTTTTCATTAATATGCGCGTACATTTGCACGCATCGCAAATTGTCTCTGGAAACTGCTTGACAGACATCAGCAGCAAATGTATTTCTTGTTAGCTTTGATAAAATATTCAATGTCTGAAGACAAACGAGCGCGACATGTATGTAACTAATTACTCGTGTCTTTCGAACACAATAATGTTTGAACACAAAGTAAAAATATCTTTGGAATAGACAAGTTGCAAAAATGTTATCATAATCGACAATAAATTACAATGATGCTGCATTTTTCGACTCTGCAATTTTTTTCCCCTGTTTTGCCAACTCACTGAAATTTGTATTTGCGCTGCAATGAAAGCGTTGAGCTCTGAGCTGTGAGCTTTGAGCTTTGAGCCATGTGGCATGAGTAGCTGCGCGTGCATTCATTTGACAAATATGACAAATTCGCGTCGCGCAAGAAGTCAATTTCATTTTTTCGCTTAGGTTTGTCGTTGGCGTTGGCGTTGAAAGGGAGACTTGTTGTTGTTGAGATAAGTATCTGCTTTATGACTTGCCACTGGCTGTGGAAGCGACATTCAGTGCGAAACATTGGCATTGTCATGGTTCGTAAAGTCCTGTGTGATCCTTGACAAGTCTTGGTTCATTTAATTTCGTTAGAGTATCTTGTCATAATTTCAATTATACACTCAAGTGCGAGTATCTTTTGCACAACAACACGGCATTCCTTTGAACTTTTCCAAGTATCATTTATCATGCTTTTCTTGCCATATTCGCTCTTATACTTTTATGTATGCGCTCCTTAATGGCGCATGTTGCATTGAGCGTGACTTGCGTGGGTTTTCAGCTTTTTAGCTTCAGTTGTGTTTCAAGCTTTTGTTGATTTTTTTTTGTTTTTTTTTTTTTTGTTTTATTTTAAGTCTTATTCAAAACGAAAAATTTACAGTGCGACTTTATCTAATCAGCATTAATCAAACAAGCGAAAAACGAACATTCTTTTGAAAACATAAAGTTGTATGAAGCAAATACAAACGTCTAAAGGTAAGCAACACAGTCAGAGGTAAAAACTTAAACTTATGTCAAACTTGCGCCAAACTAAAGTAATTAGAAATAAAAAAAACACTTTTTTTTGTTTACAAATAAGAAAAATAAAAGAAAAGTAACTACAAAACTTTAATTAAATTTGCAGACACATTTTCTTAACATGAAACTCTCAGTGAAAAACTCGTCACAAGTTGCCACGAACGACATCATACATACAACTGCTGCGCATATGTTCTTACTTATATAAAAAAAATACGGAAAAAAAAGACAAAAAACAGAAAAAAGAAACCAAAAAAAAATAACAAATAGTTGCCCAGTAGCTGCAACAGTGCTTCTTTGTCTATGCCGCAAATTGTGGTGGCAAAAATTTTATTACATTAATTTATTTATAAAAGTAACCACGTGATGTCAACACTGCCAATGCCAAAAGACAAACACACACACACACACGTCTACACGTAATCTGATGATAGACACAGTAGCTACTTTCAGTTGCCTGCTGTGGCAGCCAGACGTGCACAACGAAATGTATTTGTCTGAGTAAGAAACTTAGTTTTTACTTTAATTTCCGCTGCAAATTCAAAATCTTGTTGGCAAAAAAAAAAAAAAAAACACAAAAATAAATAAAATAGTAAAAGTTGTTGCATCGCTGAAGTATTCAAGTTTTTACGCATGGTTTTGAGGCTGCCATATGCGCTTCCCTTTCACACATGTTGTGTGTGTGTGGGTTTGCTTTCCACAAACAGACACACGCACACATTAGATTACTTTTTTGCTTTGCAGCTTGCAGTTACGTCTGCTCAAGTCCAACTTGAGTGTCCAGCACACGTTTTGCTTTTACATAAGTCCGCAAATACACAACTTTTCTATCCTTTTAAGCTTGTTTTTTATACTTTACCTCCTTTTTTTTTTGCTAAGTGTCATACAAATAGTTGGTTTTTAATGAGTTTTCATAACACTTGTGGCCTCAAGTGTGGTTTTGCTCAATGCTTTGAGTTTGTTAGTGATCTGTGCATGATTGAAGTTGCTGTTGCATTAGAGACCGAAAAAAGTGAAGTGTTTGGTATGCCTTTAAATTTTAAAAGCTTTAAAAATGACAATTAAGGGGTTAGACCCAGTTAAAATTTTGGTACAATTTTTTTTTTTTTTGTAAAAATATTTTAAACGTATTCTCCGAAAATTTCGGACATGTCTAACCTTTTTTTTTTTTTCAGATTTATTTATTTTAGTAGAGCCGCTTTTAGGCACTTAAGCCTTCAAACGCGTTTCTTTCCAAACCATATCTTCGAAGTTGTTTGACGATATTTTTTTTTATGGCCATGAATGTCGGTACAAAAAGCATTTGTTATTAATTATTTTCATGTGTGCCAAGCAAAAAATTGTTTTTTTTGCAAGTTCCAAATGAGTCCAACCTCTTAAAGAAGTTAGAAGAACTGCAAATGTAAACATTGTTTAATTATACTTTCCATTGTTTCTATAGACAAAAGACAATTAGATGATTAACAGTAGAAACAACTTCATTGCCATATCAAACCAATGTACAGTTACAGTACTTCTACACCCTAGACTGTCACCTAGAATGTGATTGATCTAATCTTATTTACACTTCATTCATTAATTCCTCTTATTGTTACTTTACACTTTCGGGCCCAAGCGCTAAACCCCACACACATGTGACAATGCTGCTTATACGAAAAACGATCTATAACATGTCAAAAGAACAATGACATTAGGATTGTATTAGTCGGCATGTTGTCACAACAGGACATCAAGTAAATGTCGACCACAAGCCCTATAATTATAATTATTTTATTGAACTAAATAGGATTTTAGGGTTTTGTGTTGTGCATATGTCGTGATTTTTTTTCGCCCTACAACCCCTAAGCATTGTAATAGGCAGACAGTAGAAGAAGAAGAATACGACGATGATCAGTTGAGGGTGGTCATGTGCGCCACAGCTGAGTGACAGATGTGTTGCTGTGTGAAAAATGCAATTTGACAAATTTCAATATTGTTGTTGTTGTTGACATTGACATAAAAACGAAGGTCTTTAGTCAGTGCAGTGTCGAGCAGGTCGGGCGTGAGTGCAATTGACCATGTGCGTTTAATGAATGCACTAATTCTTGTTTGAGCATTGAAAAATTTATTAGCACACTAAAGGATATTTACAGTGCATGCACAAAGCCTCAAGTGCGGACGAGTGGCGAGCATACAATTTATATTTTTCCTTTCTTTCTTCATTTCTGACTTTTAGCGCGCAATATTGAAAGCCATAAAATTGCTCAGTAAACCGAAAATGCATAAACCGTTTTGACCTAATTTTTCAAAAAGTACGAACAAAAAAGAAAAAAAAAATACGGCCACTTCAAAGCACAAATATGCTATGAACAAATTGGAAATGCAACAAGAAAAAAAAAAGCAAGTTTGAAATGAAAATGTTCAGAAGCCAATAAGTGGCCAAAAGCACATTGAGCAGCATTTGGTCAGCGCTCAGTCAATGTAGCGTGCTTGAAAATATTACAAAAAATAAGCTAAGGATCTAGCCAAGGTGAAGTATAATGCCGAGCGCTTCTAAGCAAAAGAGTTGCCTTCTGTCATGAAGTGCAATCAAATTTTCAAGAACTACTGTAACTTACAATTGGCATTGCATACACAAAGGCGCAATAATTGAATTAATTTGACAGACCTTAAAATCCTTACCTAATTTTGATTACTGTACAGACTCATTTTCTTTGGGTCAAATAATTACTTTAAGATTTTTGCGTTGCGAAACACAAATAAAGAAAACTGTTGACAACTCTCAACATATTAAAATATATGACAATAAATTAAAAGCAATTTGAACAAAGAATTTATTTACATATTTTTGCATAAATTTCGACCATTAAAATAACAATGCCGAAATAACAAAATTTACACAAAAACATTAACAACAATTACGACTTCAATTTGAACTACATAAATAAAATGCCTGACAACAGCTGCAATGCTAAGAACAACAGTTTCAATGAAAACAACAACTAAACTAACAATAATAAAAACATTAATTATTATTACACACATTTGTGGTATTCGTTCGAAAGCAAAGTTATTTTCTCTCCACAACTCATAACAAACATCTTTGAACACGAACGAACGAACGAACGAAGCCACCAACGAACGGACGAACACCAACGCAATGTGACCAGAGTTGCCATTGTCGGACTTGAAAGCTTGTGGTTATGAGAATTTCATGCTTGCATAACAGCAGACCATGAACGATATAAGTTGATATTGTTGTTGTTGTTGTTGTTGGTATTGTTATTGTAATTTATGTAAGTGTGTGTAATTAATTTTATGGAAATCAAATTAAATGCAAAATGTACAACCAAAACAACAACTTGTGGGCGTTTATATGGCAACTGCATGCCGTGCGTCTGTGTACAGGGTTGTCATGCGGTTTGTCGAATGCATCTGCCATGTATTCGGTCGGTCTTAAGCTGATGCTGCTGCGGCTGTTTGGCATGTGCATAAAAATCATTTTAAACACACATTTGACATTTCGATTTATTTGTGAAAATAAATTGTTTTATTGCATATTTTTGGGTGTTTCAACAAAATTGTACCTTATTCAACGAAGTTGAATTTAATTTGATGATAGAGCTAAGCCATGTTGAAATCAATTTCTTGCTACCTTATCTGACCGAAACTCACAACACAAGACAATGGCTTAGGTAGCGCAAATCCGATGTCCTTGCATGACTTAAGCGCTTAAATGCGCCTGCCAGCCCACCACACTTTATTTAGCCGTACATGACCCACTTTAGAATTTTCTTACATGAGTTTTTTATTTTTACTTTTCAATAAAAGATGGAATGGAAAAAAAAAATAGAAAACAAAACTAAACTGACTTTTCTAATCATCAAGTTTGTAAGAGAAGCGCACAAATGGTGGCAGAATGGACGCAGAGTCGTATAAAAACCAAGCAAGGAGGCTCTTATCGCGCTAAAATCTTGAAAATCTTTGAAGTAACAAAACAGAAAGTACAAAAAAAAAATAAGAAAAAAACAAAAGTTAATAGAAAAAAAACTAGAAAGCAGAAAACTTTGTTTGAGGCAAAAAGTCACTCAAGCGCTTAAGCCGCACGCTGCTGGACAGCACCGCCGAAGCACCGACGTCGCAGCAGCGGAGCAAAGCAGAGCATTTGGGTTGCGGTGTAAGGCAAACTATGCCATTTGCGTCATTGAGTCGAGTGTTGGAAAAATAACGTGGCAAAAATAAGTATATTGAAAAATGAGTCAACACTCATGTTAAAACATTAATACAGTCGCAAAGTGTTTTTCTTGTTGCGGAATTTGGGTCATTTTCTTGCCGGCGTTGTTCGTGTTCGTGTCCATGATGACGACGGTTGCATTAGATGCTGATGTCTTGATAACAGTTTCTTTCTTTATTTCTTTCACTCTGTATGTGTGTTGTTAGTTGGTTTCTTTTCTTTTCCTTTCTTTACTGTGTGTCACTGTTTGTTCTTGACTAAGACCAATGAGTGATGAGTTGTTGTTGGTCAAAGTAGTGATAAGCTGCCTGAAAGTATGCTGTGTGCTGAGCGTATTTTTATTTATGAATAGGTAAATAATGCTGAGTTGTGCGATTTCGTTGGGGGACTTATGTTAGGCCTTAAGGTATTTTGTTTTATGCCAAAGTGTTGATTGCAGAATGAAACAAAAATGGGTTTATATATGTGCAAAAGATTGCTAAAGATTCCTTGACTTTTGCACATTTGCAACTTTTTATTTATAAGAACAAAAATCAAAATTATTTGTTACTAATTAAATACATTCAACAAAAGCAGATCACTCTTTTCGTTGTCCTTAAGTCACTTCTCGTCTTTCGTTATTTGTTGTTTTTGTCAGCTCTTTTCATTGTTTACCTTTCATGCAAACACAAATTCATGTTGTCTTCTTGAAGGACATTCAATCTTATCTTACACACAAACACACATGGACATACATGTGTGCACAATTTTCAATAAATTTTTAATGCTCAACTTTGTGTTTGTCTCTAATAGACAAATTACTGTTTGTCCTTCTTGACGTTTTTCTTGCTTTCATTCATTTTCTGTCTGTCTGTCTGTTTGTCAGCTGACAAGGGCTATTCATGCCAATGTATAAGCAAATGAGTGAATGTCTGAGTGATTGATGAAGATGAAAGCATTATTATAATAGACTGTCAATAGACTTAGGCGCCTTCTGTCATTAACACTCACCACCCACCATTGCATCGAACCAAATGCAAATTGCCAAATGTTTAATACATGGAAATAATATCAAAAGTAATTTATTAAACAAATTAAACAATTTCCGCATAAACCAATTTAAAACGGCCACAAACAAATTTATGGCCAATGTTGATGCTACATAAAGCGCCTGCAAATATGCCACAAATATTTTATGTCGCGCTTTTTGCATTAATCCCAAATAATTAAGGGTTGAATTATTATAGTAAAATTGTCAGCAAACAAAATGCAACCCGCATCCTTTTTTTTCTCGTGTTTTCCTTTGCTTTGTTTTGTTTTGCCGCATTGTGTTATCCTTTATGTTTACACACACACACACACACACACACACACACAGACAAACGCCCCCTCCGTTTCGCTGCGCCGCTTGTACAGTAATTGCTCAGCTGCATCTGTTCGCAAAAATATATTTATTCACTCATACAAACATATTTGATATTGTGAATCTTTGGCTTTGGCTTTGATTTTATTTTTATTTGAGGATTTTCATTCAAAATTTGTTTATTGTTGTCTCAGTGTCTGTGTTTGTATCTGTGCGTTGCTTTGTCTATTACTCTTTCAAACTGTCTGTCCGCCTGCCTGCCTGCCTGTCTGTCTGTTTGTGTCTGCCAAGTCCGGCTAAAGTTCACCCAACCCTCTTTTGACACGCATAGCATGCAACAGTGCCCTTATTTGTTTAGTAAATTAAAACGCGCAGCGTGTGTTGATATCCTTGTTGTTGTCATCCTTCTTGCTGCTCTGATTTTCATCCTTTGACGTTTCGTTTTATTTGCACAAATGTTGTAAAATTTCATTTTTATTTTTCGTTTTTCTCACTGACATTGAAATTCTCGCATGCGACATTTGATGCTCATAAATTCTCCTTGGGATTTTAGTGTAGGCGTCTAATTGGGTTTATTGGATTTGAAATTATGGCCCTTGGCATGTGTTGGATTTTTGCTTAGTGCCAAGTTGCATATTTAAAGCAAGTTGAAGGCGTGCGCAGTTGGCAAAGCAACTAACGAATGTTAGTGTGCATGAATTATTGTATTCTGGCGTTATTTTGACATGTTATAAGCCCAAAGCATTGACACTTTTATAAGAAGGATTTAAAGGACTTAAAGCATGCGAAATTCAGATAAGATTTACGACAATTTGAACAAAGTGAATCTGTTTTGTTTTGAGCAATGATTTGCTTAATATATGCGCTTAAAACTATGCAATAATATTTACTTTGGCAAAACGCTAGCATACTTTCAAACAGCTCTTTTATATATTGAAATACTGTCTTTGCCGAGGCAACTGTTAACGATTTCGTCTTTAAGCGTTTTTCGTTCTGCCTAAAAGACTCATTTACACTGAGAGCATTCGTCAAAGCACTTAACCTGATTTCATATATCGAGAAGTGCATTACTTTTGAACTTCTGTTTATGGTTTCCGGCTTTGGCTTTGGCTGCCATGCGCGCATACCAACAATGGCATTTAGCATTTGTGGCCGCAACTCTGTCATTCTGCAATACTTTTAAAAGAAGGTATTGTTTGTTTTTTTTTTTCCGTGCTTTTGTCATTTTATATTTTCTGCGTTTACTTTGCGTTGCAACAATTGCAAAAATGTTGTCAACGCGTGTGCGAATTCAAAGACAAAAGCAACGCCAATTTTTTTTCTGACTTTTATGGGAGCTTCAATGCCACTTAAAGCAGAGAAACTTTTTGCGTGCTGCACATGTGTCTGTGTGTGTGTGTGTTTGTGTGTGTGTGTGTGTGTGTGTGTTTGTCAAAATGTGGAGCGAGGACTGTGACTTAGTTATTCTTCTTCTTCTTGGCATTTTACATTCACATTTCCACATTTTTATATTATTTTTAAGTATTTGTGCTGTTTGACGCAAATGCACAGCGCAGCACTGCGCAGCATTGGATTGCACTTAAAGTCAGTTACAGTTAAGCGTGCAAGCGAAAAACTTGGCGACACAAAAAAGCGTAAAAGAAAACGATGAAAAAAAAAAATTACACAGCATGAAAAGTGTGAAAAACAATTGAAAAGTTGATGGAGGCAGCAAAGTGTGTGTGGCGAGGAACACAACTTGAAAATGCTTTGTTCGCACATTGTTGCACATTTTTGCTGAGAAGTTGGTTTCATTCTTTTGAATGCTTTTTTGTACTTGCTTTCACACAACGAGACTTGTTGAATTTTTGTTGTTTTAATGTTTTTTCTGTAATGTTTTTGCACTCTGCTTTTTAATATTTGATGGCATTTGGCATATGTTGCCAAAAGGCGGCAAAAAGAGTGTTGGCAGCGAAGGAAATGTGCTTGGAATAAAGACAAACTGCTAAAAATGCTGCTGATGTATCTCAGCACAATGTCAATGACCGTTATTCCCGCTCGGCTTGCATTGCGCCGTAGAAATTCTATTTTAAATTAATTTCATTTATCGCCGCAAGTCTTTAATTTTAGCTAATTAAAACTGTTAAAGCCACACACACGCACATGTAGAAACCAACGAAAATCATTGCCTACTTTTTGGGCGCAATGTCAGCACAAAAATTGTGACCAGAAAACGGAAATCAATGCACACGAACCACAAAAATTTGTTGTGTTGTTTGGTCGTTGTTGTTGTTTTTACTGAGCATGGCTGGCAAAGACATAAAATGCCAAAGCAAAGTCATGCATACATTTGCACAACATTAATTTGAATGTGTATGCGTGTGTGTGTGTGTGTGTGTGTGTGTGTGTGTAGGGAGTCTTACCTCTTTGCCATTTACTGAGTGCCTCCTTCTGTGTTTGTGTGCAAACTAATTTGGCAGGACACGCATGCGGCGACATCAACGCCACTTTGCCGCACTTGCTGCTGCTTCTTCTTGCTCATTTCAGTCACTGGTCGTCGGCGGCATGTAAAAATATTTGTTTCGCTTATGAAAACACGCTGCTTTGACTTGACCCTTGGTCAAAGTTGCTACTGCAAAATTTTATGACACAAACAAACAAAAACAAAAACAAACACACACACAGACACATACATAAAAACATTTGCCGACCACAAGCATCCTTAACAAAGCATGGTTAAGGAGTAAACAGTTGCTCGGTCATACCAAATGGAAACACTCCCCAACAATTTTTGTCAACTGAGCTAATTAATTAATTGTGTGTTGGTCCGTTGACTAAAGGACACAGTCACCAACGCCAGCCCGCCCACCCGTTCGTTCATTTAGCTTTATGCGCCTGCTGACCAGTAACTAATTTTTATATTTATAGCATGGACAGAACCAACACACACACACACACACAAATATTGTTACATACATATGTATATAAAGACTTCAACCACTATAACATAAAATCACATATTCGTCATGGTCACTTTCGTGTTTATACATGTGTGTTTTTGTGTGTGTGTTTTTCACTTCTTATACGCACATATTTGTGTCAAGACATTCACTGCGCCTTTCATCTATGCTATGGAAAAATATTCATTTGCTCTTGTGCATTAAAATTTTAGTGTTTCTTTGTGATTTCAAGCGTTAAACATTTACGAAATTATTATCATGAATGTTATTCTTGTTGTTGCTGTTGTTGTTATTCATCGTTGTTGTTGTTGCAATTAATTTGGTCGGATTCTGTTACAATTTTTAGCATTGTCGCGTCTCATGCATATTAATATTCATGCCACGCATCGGCATTGCATACTTTTAGGCCTTTTGCTTTTCGCTAAGCTTCGATTTTTCATTGCCGTCTATGCTTTTATTAGTATTACGCATTATTTATGACAATGTTATTAAGTCATTTTGATACGTTTTAATTACATGGCGAATTTTTGGGTTACTCAGACGCAAGCAAACGGACGGACGGACAGATATTAAACACCAAATACACATGTCATTTGACTTGCCCATATGCTTTTTGTTGCATGATTTATGCATTTTGTCTTGTAGTAAAATTAATAGTGTCTGGCTTCTGTCTCCTCGACTGTCTGACTGTCTGTATTTATGTCTGCTTGCTGTCTTTGCTTCATTAGCTGAAATCAAAGATGCTCGTTTTGCTTTTGTTATTGGTTATTAAGTAATTGCTTATATTTTGCTATCAAGTGAAATTCGCTTTAATAGAGCGTGTGTAATTGTATAAAGTTCATTAGGTTGAGTGGTGTTAAGGGCGGTGCAATGAAATGAGGGAAGCGCTGTGTTGAGCAATTTATAAGTTTTATTTTGTTGCAATTTATTTTTTCAAAATGTTTTTCATTTTCGTTTTAATTTTGTTTTTTTTTTTCATTAATTGAACGGCAAATTGACGAAAACTTCACAAATGGCAACAAATTAACGCTGGACAAGTAAGATATAGATAAACTTTTATTTATTTCAGGGACGCCAGTGAATTGTTGTTTCTTTTTTT
Organism: Phortica magna; assembly: GCA_037044515.1. Taxonomy (NCBI): domain Eukaryota; kingdom Metazoa; phylum Arthropoda; class Insecta; order Diptera; family Drosophilidae; genus Phortica; species Phortica magna. Next base: position 182,687 of record JBAMBP010002046.1, on the reverse strand, counting down.
CTTGCACAAAGAGACGCATTAAAAAAACACAAAGCGGCTGTGGGTGTATGTGTGGCCGTGGGTTGAGCTTGCATGTTGAGTACGGCAGATAATTTGCGTGTCTGTAGGCAACACATTATTGTTATGGTTGTTGTGGTTTGTGTTAATTTTCTGCTATGTTTTTTTGATGTTACGTGATGCATAATGAAATTTACAACAAAGACTGCATGCACATACACACACACACACAAGCACACATATCAACAGTGTTCAATTGTATGTCTGCTCTTGCTGCTCTTCACCTCGTCACACTCTTTCCATTCATGCAACCATTCAACTAAACGTCATCAACATTGTTGTCATTCTACTTACTTAGACAGCGTTGACTGCTTTCATGCCATGAATTCAAGCGTATTAGATTTATTGTATTTTCTTCAATGGCTAACACACACACACATGGAATACACGTTGTTGCTGTAGTTGTTGAAATTGCATTTATGTTAATGTTGCCTACACTCGCACATTTACTTGATTTCTCGTCTTGTTCTTTGTTAATTTGTTTATTTGTCAACATTGCGTCAATTTGTGAATTTACGCTGAAAATGATTTTAGCCTGGCCCAAAAGCGATAGCAACATGAACCGTTCGGCTATTAGAGCAGCAATTGAAAGTTGCCAAGAGTTACCTGTTCATTTAATTTTAACGCCTTTGCAATTTATAATTTTGTATTGTTTCGTATTTTGCGTCGTTGTTGTTGTTGTTGTTGTTGCTGTCGTCGTCGACATCATCATCGTCATTAGTGCATTCGTGCGTGTATGCGTGCGTGCGTGAATGAATGCGTATGCTTAATTTTACCTTTTGGCTCGTTTATTGTTTAATGGCATTTATTGTGAACATTGTTGTTGTTGTTGTTGTCTGTCTGCATCGCTCCTGTCCGAGCGCTCAACCGACTGACGCCTGTTAAACTTTACTGTCTGCCATAAAAGCAACCCGCATTTCAACTCTGGTTCATTCATGCATATGATTATATTTGGCTCGAAATTAGTTACAAAATGTGCAAATGCTTTTAACAATTTCACTGTTTTTTGTTTTTTTTATTTAACATTGAAATTGTTGGCGCAAATTAATATTACTCAAGTGAGTGCGTTTGATCAAATTGAAAGATTTATACTTAAACGACTGTTTAATCAACAAATATATATGTATCTTTTAGTTCATCTCAGCTTAAGCGCTGAACTAATCGTAATAATTAACAAATTGAATATATATTTTTGCAAATACTTTGAAGTAATTAGCAAATGGCATAAATAACATTTAATTTTCGACGAGATTTTCTTCTAAAAATAAACATAATTATGCACCAACAAATGTGTGCAAACGTTTTGTACAAAAAACAATTTAATTAACTAAGAACTTATAAACTTATCGGCAACTTCAACTAACTGCCTTCGTACGTATATAAATATTTGAGTTAAACTTAAGAACGCATTTGCTTATTAGTTATTAATGGACGTTTATTGCACTTTGTGCATAACGAACTCAAAATGTATCTCAATTATGTGTGTTCAGCTTGTTGTTGTTAATGTTGGCTTAATGCAAAATGTGTCAAAATGTCTTTTGATACACTTAGCAAATCAGTTTGTATTTTAACAAATTAGTCGGATGAAAATCGGAATATAGAGGCTAGGTACAAGAATGTATTACTAACAAAGATTTTTTCAGACTCTTTGTAGCTTAAACGTTTGAGCTGATTAGTAAAAGCTACCACAAAGTTATAAACTATTGTATTATTATTTTGTTTACTCAAGTATAGTCGATAGACGATATCGCTCGTACTTGTTTGTATTTATCACTGTAAAAACTCAAGTCCGGATATTTGTGGGTGATATTCAATAGCGACGTAGTTGCAGAAATTACCCATATTAGCATTACAGCTCTTAAAACAGTTCAGTTGCTTATTGGCTCATGCTGAGTTATTAACAGAGTCGGATAGCGAAAGGAAATAGTAATTAATAAGTCTCGCTTGAAATTTTATTCAATTTTTTTTACAAAACGGATCATCGAACAGTCATGAATACGCCAAATCAACCGCCACTGATTTACAATACTCAATGGGCGCCCCAGCCACAACCAACTTCCATTATTCAACAGGAACCGCCGCTGGAACTCGTCGTTGTACAGCTACCTGCTCCGGCTCAACAAGAGGCTCCGAAATCTGAATGCCGATCATGTACCGGCTGCTTATGTTGTCGGCTTATTGTGATAATCTTAGTGAAGCTTTTTATTTTTGCCGTAGTTGGGGGTGCGAGTATGTATAGTTAATTGCCCAAATTTTTGAAAATTCTAAAAATAAGAGAAATCCCGGATTTTTCAGAAGCATACGGAAGAGGCACCAACACCAACAGGTATCCAAAATAACAATTTTCCACAAAGTTTGGAGACTATGCACGAAATTATGCAAACCAATGATAAAAACCGACTCATATAGGCATAGACAAGGGTGACCAGGGTCGGACCGTGGTCAGATTAATGGCCCCCCCCTTTGTGACAAGCTGGCTGTGTTTTTCTGAAATGCGTTCATTTTCCGTTTAATTTAATTATGCACTTTGCCGACAACGGCGATACTTTTCTAATTTGATACGATTTTTATTATTAATTATTATTGTTGCAGGTACGAAAATGTTAATGATCAAAATAAAGCAAAAAATATTACATAATCATAATTATACGTTAGGGGCATCATTTTTGCGAAATCTCTCATACTTTTTTTTTTAAATACATATGTTTTTTTTTAAGAAAATGAAACAACTTTGTTGCACAGTTTTTATTTCAGACGCTCAGTTACATAAGTATAAGTAAGTACAGTATCTGCTGGGCTTGTGTTTCTTCAGACTGAAACATTGATAGTATTCGAACGACTTGAACAAAGCAATGAAATCAGTGGAGCGTACAATGCAGAGAGTGTATATTGGAAAAAGAGAAAAGAGTTCCTAGTTATTGGTCGTTTCTTCCAAACTTTAAGCAAACTTTACCTTGCAACTCAATTAGAGATATCTTGACAATAAGAATGATGTTACCGCGCGATATTAAACTGAGTATATTTTTCCAAAATATTGTACATACCGAACGCTCATTCATATTCATTTAAACCGAACAGTTTACTCATCAAGTTTTACTCATTTTGTTTCGATTGTGCTCACCATTCACACAACGTTCGCTCTTTTATTCTCACTGATCGAAATAAATAAAAAATGTTTCAAAAGATTTTTAACTTGCCAAGCTGTATTCAGTATTCGCATATACATATTACTCATTGGTATACGCGTCGTGCTTATCTTTGCGTTTTGTTTATAAATTCCCGTTTTCAGTTTGAAGCTTATGTGCTTTTAATAAAAAGGCAACTATCAAATTATTTTTGTGTCATTTGCTAAAAAATTTCTAGAAAGTTTTGATGAGTGTTATTTTATAAATTTATTTGGGGCCGCCCCCGAATTATCAGAATTGTTGTATGAATAAAATGAACGCACGAATAAACTTTGCTGCAAAGCGCAAACGTTTGTGGCAGGAAATACCTTTTTTTGTCGCCTCTCTTTGCACTGTTTGCATGACTCATTCATATTTGCTACTTCAGTTTGTGTTCAAGTATACAAACTTTTATTTACTGCACTCACCTACATTGACGAATAAGTAGTATTACAACTTTGTCACGAAGTTTGTAATATGTCCGACTATACAAAGTATATATATTCTTGATCAGCTCGGCAAGACAGTCTTCGGTAACGTCGAAGATAGCGTTCTTACTGCTTAAGATTTGATTTAACACAGTTTTGTTTGTATTAATCGTTTGCGATTGAATCATAATTTAGCTTATAAAAGCAAGACATCTGGATTCATTTTATCACAGTTAGAATTTCAAGCGACATGTTTGTACATGAAGAGGAGACAATGGCTAGATTCATTGATGACAAAGAACAACAATTGTCTAATTATGACAACATTGATGGTCGAAGTGCTGACATGCATCAAAGTTCATTTTTAGATGCAAAAAAGGAAAGAATAGTGACTTGTTTGCAAATGTTACATATTGACGGCGTTGACGACGATGACGAGGAAATTTGGAAACATTTGTTGTCCAGAAACGAGAGTGAGAAGATAGTTTTATTAATACCAAAATATGGTTTTATTTGAATGTTTTCCAGATTACAAACAGGAATTTCAAACAGAATGCAACATTTTTCATGATGCAGTGAGGTTTGCTCTCTTCGACTCTAATTTCACAAATAAGTTAAATATGAAAGTCATATGGCAACGGTTTTGTGAGTGGCAAGATGAGGCGGGTGAGACACTTTTACATGTTGCTTGTAGAGTTGGTAATGTCGAAGCCGTCAAGCTTTTACTGGAAAATGGCGTACACGCTGTTATTGTGCAGACTATTAAAACAGGCGATACACCTTTGCATATTGCCATTATAGATGATCAGCAGAACATTGGAATTTTGAGATTAATAACCAACCACTTGTGTTTAATGGACGCAACAGTGTTTTCAGACTTAATACACGTATATAATGTAAGAGGTCACACAGTATTGCACAGCGCAGTCACCCATAATCGTCAGGAGCTTTTGAAGACCTTGCTTATGTGTTGCATTCAACATAATATCGATGCATGTGAACTTAAAGTGCTCAGCTCAGGCGATACGATTTTACATTTGGCAGTGCAAAGAAGACATAAAAGTGAAAATAATATATATAGAAGCCCCATGGAGGATATGATACTAAAATATTTCTTAAATGCCGCTGAGTATAAAAACTATAATGGTGAAAATGCCTACGGAGTGGCACTGTTTGATAAGGACGATGATTACGAATACATTATGAGACAACCTCATCAATTGAATACAGAAAAAAGGAGCGTTATTGATATTACAGATTCCGACTTAGATGGATCGGACGGATCAGATTGGGACGCTGGTGATACTTATGATCGTACAATACAATTTTCAAATTTTTCGGAAAAAATGTTTGGTTCTCGTTTTAGTAGAATTGAAAATTCCAACGACTCGTGTAAAAATATTATTGCTCCTTTTAGTTCAAGCGATCCTATAATGAAATCTGTAATCGGTTATGAGCTCCTTAGTCGCGAATTTACGAAGCAACTGTCTGTGTGGATGAAAGTTTCGGCAAGGCAACAAGACTATTTTGATAATGTTCAATATGTTATTTGGCTGGAAATAATTAGCAATAATAATATCAGTGAGGGACTTCAATTGTCACCACGAACTATTTGCGAATATGAAAACAATTTCAACCGACACAATAATGTCGAACCAATACGAGCAATAATGACGCAATGCAAGGATGATGACTTCGATTATGATGATGACGACGAGGAAGATGAATTAATTACTCGAAAGTTTGCCATAAATTTTCAACAAATAATTTATCGAGATGTTGACAAATTGAATTTTGTTGTCAACTTGCAAGAAAAATTAAAGGCATATAAGAATGTGAAACCTCAACTGGGAATAAACGAACTTGAACAAAAAATGGCAACCGATCTATCAAGTCAGTTTACTATTAGTGATTTGGAGTTCATACTGCATGAGGTATGTATTTTCATTAATTGTTGTCAAAGTTGACAAACCTGTTTATTTTTAAACATTTCCAGTACTATTTTGCATTTGTGGTATTTGAAATAAAGTCAACTGATCTTATACGAGTTGGCACTTTATTCTCAACTAATCTCGCAACAATTAAAATTAACGAAAAAGTTAAATCACATGAATCGTTTTCAAAATTCAAAGTTCTGAAAGCAGAAAATTTGGTGGCGCCAAAGCCTTACAAACTTTCCATAGATTCGCAGACGAACGGGATTGGCTCCTTACCGGTAGAACCATTTCCGAAAGATAGACTTGTCTATGATAGTCTACGTAAGCTACAAAAAGAATTAAAGACGAAAGGAAATGAAAATCTTGAAAATATTTGGAATACATTTTATCACTATAACGCAAGTAATTATAAATAATGTAAATATAATTGCCATTTTCTGATCTCTCATTCTTATAGACTACAAGCAAGAGTTTCGAACTATAAGTACACTTTACCACGATGCAGTAAAAGTTGGATATTTTCAATTAATCGATTGTGTCGTCCATGAATTTTCAAACTCCGACATAGTTAGGGAATTATGGAAACGCCTTTGCGAATGGCGGAACTGGCATGGCGAAACACTTTTACATATTGCCTGCGAATATGATAAATTCGAAATAATTCCTTCGTTACTCATTTGTTATCCACTAGCAGCTTTTGATGAACGTTTTGAGGATCACCAGTGTCCATTAAATATAGCGATCAGACGTCATCATCCCTTAGAGGTCGTAGAAACTATTGCTCGTCATATGCTTCATGTAAATGATTTCGAGTTGGAGATTTTCGTTGCGGCCGCAATTTTCAAAAATGATTTTCCATTAGCCGAGATTTTACTTAAGGTTCGTAGAAATTGTGATCATTATCCACATTCAGGTACCAAAACATATTTCATTCATGAACATTTGCCACTCGCGGCAATGGAAATGCTCTTATTTGGCCCAGCCTATTTAAAAGACTTAATATTACCAGAAAATTTTGAGGGAAAAAAGAAATATCACAACGCAATACTAAAATTCAGTAATGTGTTTACTAAAAAAGAATGTACAACTATTTTTCAATTAGCCATAAAAAGGAATTATCCTTCGTTGGCAGAGACGCTGCTAAGTGAATCTTCAGATTTTAAAATTGATGGATTGAATACAATATTTTTAAAAGAGTCACAATTTTGTGGAGTGTGGTCTTCTGCTGTCGGGAATAAATATGTCTTTTTGGCAGAGTTCCTTCTCGAAGGTCAAAAACATCATCCGAATATCACTATAGATGTCACTTTCGCAGATAAACTCAGCACGACAGCGTTGCTAACATATTTGCAAAAAGCCATCAATGATAATTGTCTAAATTTGATTGAGCTCCTACTGGAAATATGCAAGAAAAGAAACATTGAATTGTCTGTGAAACTAGTTGATTATTTGTACAATGCAGTTGAATGTGACTCGTCAGAGCGACAAACCGATTTTGAACATCTGGAGTTCATTCCAAATGAAACTGTTAAAATGGTACTAAACTATTTTCCAAATGCGTTGCAATTACATGAAGATATTAAGCTCAATAAAACCAACAAGGTAATTCTCATATATTCATTAGTAAAAGTCAAAGAATAGTTTAATTGCTTTATAAATATTTTAAATTTTTAGTTTATTTTGTGCGTTCACAAAGAGAATTCATCAATAAACCTCCCAAAACTAATCAAAGGATTTATAAACATTAAGTTTTTTAAAAATAATTTCGATGAAGCTGATCAAGACGTGCTGATAGATATGAAAACCAATAATGACATATGCCTGTGCAATCAAAGTATCGAAAAAGGCAAACAACTAATAAGAGCACATTTGGAGAAACTAAAATGCACAATTCAAGAAATTCCTGAAGACGAAATAGCTGAAATTTTTAATGCAAACGATAGTAAGTTATTTTTTTTTATTTATCATTGAAAATTTTGTTAATTGAATTTGTTTATTTAGAATACAAAATGCATACCAAGTTTAATAATTGCCTCTACCATGATGCTATCATAATAGAACATTGGGACTCTGTAATTTGTTGTATTGATGCAATCCTTACAGATGATCTGAAGAAATTTACAAAAATGCGTTTAGGTCGATGGCAGAATTGCCGAGGTGAAACAATGTTGCATGTTGCATGCGAATATGGCAAGTTGAAAGCCGTCAAACCACTTCTCGACAATTTTCCGGGGTCGATTTTTATGCAAACATTTGCGCCCAGAGACACGCCTTTGCACTTGGCAATTATGAATCGTCATCATCGCTCGGATTTGACAAAAGAGTTCACAGATCATATAAGCAGAATGAATAAAGATGATTTGCTAAAATTACTAAACTTATACAATCGACAAGGCAAGACAGTTCTGCATTGTGCCATCATTTATGAGTGCTTGGAGCTGGTGGAAACGATGTTAAAGCGTTGCACCGAACATGATATTGACGCCTTTGCAATCAGAGTGCTCGGCTCAGGCCATTCTATTCTACATTTGGCACACCAATTGAAGCAGCTCTCTGCAGAGAAACCTGATACAAGTATTATGGAGAAAATCATATTGGACAATTTTCCGAATGCTCTTGAATATTACAAGAACGATGGACAAAAAACACATGAAATCAAATTGGACAATAAGTTCCACTTTTCTACAAACATGTTGCCAAAGCACGAGTATCAGCATTCAGCAATTTGTAACAATGCGTTGAAAATTGTGCACCTAAGCCATGTTAACAATTCGAAGTTAATTGAGGTCGATGTCTCCTTGAAACAATTAAGAATTAATTTAACAAATTCAAGGGAATGTGGTGTAGAGCAAATATGGAGTGTTTTTGTAGGCATGAACAAATGTAAGTTAATTGAATTCAATGTCACGACTACTTGGTAGTTCAACATGTGACAGTAATTGTGTTTTTTTTTTTTTCGCAGTTTATCAACAAATATATAATACGCCAAATATTCTCTACCATGATGCAGTGGCAGTGGGTTATTGGCAAGACCTACTTGAATGTCTTCAATTTGTCATGTTCAAAGTCATAAGGGACGATATAATTAGACGCATCTTTGAATGGCAAAATTGTCACGGTGATACAATATCACACATTGCCTGTAAATTCTCTTCTGACTTTGAATCCGTATTAAAAATGTGGCCAAAGTCGTGTTTGGTACAATCAAATGTGGATTTGGACACACCGCTTCATAATTTAATTCGACGTAATAAGGGTTCATCAATGATTGCAATACCTCTTAAAGCTGCGGATTGGACGCACTTATTGCGCCTGTATAACATTGAAGGATACAACATTTTGGAATTCGCCATTTTAGAAATGCATTTACATTTTATAGATATTTTTCTCAAAGTGTGTTTTGAATTCAATATTGATGTATCCACAATGAAAGTAAAAACAACAAATGAAACAATACTCGGCATGATAGAACGTTTACAATTCTATGGTGAGGAGTATATAAGTTTAATTCGAATGAAAAATCGGATCGTCGAATATTCTCCCAATAAAAAACACATCATTGAAAACATCAAAAGCTCACTGAAGAAATTAGAAAACCAGCTAAATACTATTTCCAAAGAAGTTATGGGTGATTTCGAAAATGATACTAATATGTTTTGGAGTATTTTTATTCAGGAGAATAAATGTGAGTATAATTTCATATTTTGTTATTATGTTTAAATTTTTTTAAGTATAATTCGTCCTACTTATTTAATTGCAGTTTACCAGGCTACATATAATCTCAAAAGCACACTTTATCATGATGCGATAGCATTTGGTCTGTTTGATATGTTACTATGTTGTTTAGTTAAGATTTGTCCAAAGGACAAAACCAGTACGGAAGAAGATGGCGGAGTTGACAGTCAATTGGAAGACAAACAATTATGTGAAAATTTCATTGAAAAATTAAGTGCGAACGAAAGAAGTGAAGCAGATTATGTCGGTGAGATTTTTAGGCGTCTTTGTGAGTTGAGTAACGACCACGGCGAGACATTATTACACGTTGCAATCAAATCGAACAAAAATTATGAGGAAATATTTAAAATGTGCCCTCAGGCGATTTTAATTCAATCATACATTAATTTATCAACGCCATTACATGATGCAATTCTATGTAAATCAGATTTCCTTGAATTCTTCATATGTGAAAAGAAGTTTTTGCGCAGAGAGGACTTTTCAATTTTGATGACAAGACACAATCGAAAACACCTCTCGGTGTTGGACGCTGCCCTAATTAAACAATGTTTAAGCCTCGCTGAATTCTTAATTAAATATTGTACTTTTAATGGCATTGCAATACATACGAAGTTAGTACCAAATGGACCAAATCATGTTATTCGTGTCATCCTTGAAGGTAGAAGCAAACAAGTTGAAGAATACTTTAAGCAACAAAAGGAACCAGACAGTTTTGAGGAATTGATTAAGACTAAAGCCATTGAAAGAAGAGAAACGATTGAAAAATACTTCTCTATTCTTAAAGACAAAAGCTTAAAAATTCAAAACTTTATGGAGTCATGGAATATTTTTGTGTCCATCAACAAATGTGAGTATATCGAAATTCTTAGATTGTTTAATCTTTAAACCACGAAATCAATTTCATTGTCCTAAGTATACCAAGAAGAATGTCGAACTGACAGCGTTATTTACCATGATGCGCTTCAATGTTATCAGAGCCCGAATGACTTCAGGCAACGAATTTCGGAATGTATCAATCAACCTCATTTCGAAGAAAAGATTTGGCAAAATCTTTGTCAATGGCGTGATTCTAACAATGAGACATTGCTGCATATCGAATCTAAAAGAGCACGTGCTGATCAAAATGAACTATTTTTTTTTTTGTTTTTAAAATATAGAGATGCATTATTCTTACAAAACAAGACCAGTCTTGCAACGCCATTACACATTTTGTTGAATGTAAAACGTAGGATGGTGACAAATGTATCTGGTCCACCAAGCAAAAGTTCTCAATTTGGGTTTTTCAATGAATTTTTAAATTTGTTAACAAAAGAAGAGTTTTCGCTTGCATTGCGTCTTTACAATCGGGAAGGCTTGACAGTTTTGCACTGTGCAGTCTTTGAATACAGTTTAGATGTAATCAAACTAATACTAAGAAAATGTACACAATATGACATAAATCCATTCACTATTAAAGTACAGAATTCCGACGATACGATTGAGCAATTGTCATGGTGTGCAGATGCGTTCTACTATAAGATTTATGGATCACATCCAGTAAGCAGTAACTCAATGTCTGAATTAATATGTTCTTACCAACGTTAAACATATTTTTAATCTTAGTTTTTGCAGTAAAAAACACTATAAAAAAAATAAAAAATCTTTAAATTCTTCAAATGACAAATTTACTATTTAAGGTGCCAATATTGCCAAGAAACTGTTTTGTTTAAACAGAAACAAAGCTGAAAGAAAATCAGAGGTTTCCAAAAATGCTGAATTGAAACCCCATACCAAAGTCTATAATTACATCACGATTCACGCATTATCTCTGCGTTAAACACATGCATTTCCCAAAAAAAAAAAAAAAAGAAGAAAGACAGAAAAAAGAATGGAATATCGAAAACCTAATCAAAAAAGTTATGACAATTTATATTTAAATAATACGCAAAAGTCATAAAAATCGTGCTTCGATTTTTATCGCAAGCGTTAACAGAAGAGTCGCCGAACAACGCGTTACCGCATCGCGCACCCACACGCCCACACCGCACCGCACCGCCCACCAAACTTGCTAACAAATTCGGTGCCATACTCGAGCTCAATACACGAAATTGTCTATGCAGAATGCTTTGCTCGTTGTCAATACGAGATACGTTTGTATTTGTTGCCGTTTGTTGTTTTTGTCGCATTAAATTGCAAATTGCATTAATTTTATGTGATGACTACCACTTCAAAAACGCAACAATAACAACAACAAAATGTTTTCCTACTCAATATACAATTCTGCATACATTTTTCAACACACAATGACAACGAATGAACGAACGAACAACGATTTTTGCAATCGCAAAAACGCATTTTCGCAAACAATTTCATTTCGTTTGCTTGACAACGATTTTGATGATGATGATGACGATGACGATAAGGTCGGAAATGGAACAAGGGTACAAGGATGAGCATAACGACAACGATGGCGCGAAAATAAATTGGAAAAGATTTTGTGTGTTATGTTTTTTAATATTTTAGTATTTTAATATTTACGCATGCCTGTTTTCTTTTTGTTGCTGTTGTTTTTTTTCCTGTATGTTTCAGAGCTTACGTATTTGTCTTTTGTTGTCTTTGTCTTGCCAACAACTCAACTCATCATATGCAAACGTTATTGTTGTTGTAGTTCCTTTTCTTGTTGGCAGTTGTCTGTCAGGCAATATTAATGCATATTTAATGCGATTTTTAAGACGTCGCATTATTAAGTTATGCTTCCTTTTTTGCCATTAGTTGCTGTTGTTGTTGTCGTCGGATTTTATGTCCTTTACTGTTTGGCATGACAAAGCAAAAGCAAATGTGCACGCAAATATATTTGTGCACATAAAATGTTCTTGCATGCAACATGTGCCCTGAATTTTTAACAAATATTTCATTGTCATTTCGATTGGATTTTGAATTTCTTGTATGCGTGCACATTGCCTTACAAATATGATTATTACATACAGCCTGAAAATGAATTTCATTGAGATTTTCATAGAAATTAACAGATTTATCAAAATGTTTGTTTATTTGCTCTAAGCCATGCGTTTTTGAACAAAATCTTTTGCTAAACTTCAAGTGTAACCCAATGCTGACATCTGCTTAAAATTATGCTATAATTCGTGTGACTTTCTAAGCAATTACCAAAATGTATAGCATACTTTAAAGCGCTTGTGGCATTTAATAGAATATTAAAAACCAAATAAGTTTGCTTGAGCAGTTATTGGAAAAAAAAACGTGTAACTTTAAAGCGCGCAATCATATCAACTTGAATGTCAAGCATAATTTTAGTCAGCCTGCCTGTCTGTCAATCATTTACCATTGATTTCTTTTTTTTATGTTTTGTGCACTTGCGAATATTCCCAGGGCGACAATAAAACTAAGCATATCGCATACAACAAGCATGTGCCTCCAACTCTCGGCTTTTTTTTATTTTTTTTTGCTATTTATTTGCTGTTCGAGCTAATAAAAGTTGAGCCAAAGCTTTGAGCGCGACGCGTGGCTGCCATGCATAGAGACTCGCTAAGACCGTCACGAAGACGAAGAAGACGATGACGATGACGATGACGATGACGACAACGACAAGCAATCAGCAACATGTCAATCAACTTTGTTTATAAAAAAACAAAACGCAAACAAAAAGAAAAAAATGAAGAGTGACACTTCAAGAGACTTCAAGTCTCGGCATACATGATGCAACCCTCGAACGCGTATGTTGATGGCAACGTTGGCGCTTCTGCATGCATGCTTGCATGCGTGCGTGCGTGCGTGCTTGCGTGCGTGAGTGTGTAGCTGCACGAAGCATATTTGACAGCTTCAGTTTTGAGCAAGTTGAAAGTTGCCAATGACATTTGCTTGGCATGACGTCAACGATAATAATCACAAGAAGCAATACGCTGAAAGCAATTTTATGCGAATATGACTTGCAAAATGAAACGAAAACGAGTTGAGTTGAGTTGAGTTGAGTTATGAAACTGCTATTGCATGGTAGTCAGTGCGGCGCAGCAAAATTTGTCCATTTTGCATGAGTCGACACTTGAGGCGTGTGCGTTTGTGTTAACTTCTCTCTGTGTTGACATCTGCGAGCGGAAACGGAAATGGTTGTGCAGCGTCGGCAGCAGCATCAAAAATTGCATCAGCAACGGCAACGGCAACGCCAACGATGTGCAACGGAACTTGTTTTGTGCGGTTGCCTTTGCTGCAACGCAATTTTCTTTTACGCATACACAAGGCATTAAAAAAAAAATTGATAGAGCGACTGGCAACAAACGCTTTCAACGCTGCGAGCAATAACTTTCATTGCTACTAAAGTCACAATGTACTAACAGCCTTTTTCCTTATTTGATAGTGTTGTTGTTGTTGTTGCTGTTGCTGTTGCTGTCGTTGCCTACATCCTGTTTTCTCACCAGATTTCATTTAGATATCAAAATCCAATTCATTATTTGCTTGACTGCTATTTGCCTTATTCACTCGCTTCGGCTTGAGGGAGCAACATCTTTTTCTTGTTCTTTTTCTTAGGCTTTTTGGGCCGATTCTATTCATTTTCGCCACCACCACCACCACCAACACCACCAGCGACATTGCCATCATTACTGCCCGTCGACGCTGTTGTCGGCTTCGCCCGCTAACAATTTTTTCGCTTATTTGCTGCATAAGCCGCAAAAAATCGTTAAATATGTCAACCAAACCAAAAATGAATCGATGCAAAGGGGACCCAAAGACATCGAAGACGGCGCACGCACACGCAACTTCGATACTGCCAACTATTTTGTTTTTTTTTCCTTTTTGAGCTAATGCCTAAAAGCATGCTGCATGCGTACGCATCGCTTTGATGCTTATCATTGTCTACGGCAGCTGCTCTGCTGCTGCAGCCTAAAGACATGTAGTCTACTTTGTGGCGCAGGGTGTTTTTATTTATTTGGGGTTTCATTTGTTTTCCTTTTTTTTTTTTTTGTTTTGGTGGCGCGCCTTGCAGTACGCTTTAAGTAGTTTTCAATACGTGCGTCTGCAAACGAAATTGCGTTGATAAGTTTATGTGAAGTTCTTTGTGCTTTGGCGTAAAATCTTTTCGAAAAAAATTCATATGTTGGGGACAGCATTGTTTCTACCATGTGTATGTCTGTATTGATTTCATATTTGACAGTATTTTTCTGGCTTGTGAGTGAGTCATTTCATAGTTCACATGAGCGTGGAGCACAGCTGTTTTTTAGTGGCGCGTTTGTATAAATTCAAAAAACGATTTTCTTTTAAACTGTGATTTCCAACGCTTTGTGTTATGAGTCGCATCGCTGGGCTTGGCTTGGCTTGGCTTCACTTGGCTAGACGCGTGCTAGACAACGTTGTCGATATTCTTGTCTTGCATAGTTTTATATTTGCCACGTTTATCGTTTTTATGGTTTGTCATTTTCCGCCATAATATTTGCGCCATTAGCGTCACAAGTGGCAGACAGACATGCTGCGACGAGACGAGTCGAGACGAGCTGTGATGAGACGATATGAGGCACTTGTGCTTCATCAATCAAGCATGCAAAACGCGTTTGAATTGCTTTTTTTTTACATCTTTCGCTACTTCCTTCATTCTCACATGTTCTGGTCTGGCGTTTGTTGCGCATTAAGTAGAGGACACTTTAAAAATTGCTCGTGCTGAAAATATTGCATATGATATTTTATTACTCGACGAGAATTAAAGCGAAAACAATATTAAGAATCGGCAAAGATAAAACTTTAACGGCAACAACTGTCACACATATGCACGTTGTAAAAAAAGAAATGCAGGAATTCGTTCACCTCTGTGCATGTCAGTCTGACCACGACTAATGCTATTAAATCCTGTTGCCTGCCTGCCTTGCAAATAGAAACTAGAATTCAAAAGCAGACGGAAAGTAAAAATAAAGAGACAAAGACTTAAAAAAGCTAATTCAATTACTTTGCTAAATAGAAGTGAAATAAAATGCAAGTGTGTTGAAAAAAAAATCATTCTATTTTGACTTTTTGCAAACGCCAAACAATTTTCAACGAATGTTGAAAATTTGTCGAAAAAAAAAAAGAAGTATATATTGTCAAAGCGCGATGTGAACGCTTTGTGCATGCGAGATATCGTGCTGAATTTGTTTGTGTACTTGCGTTGTTTTTTTTTTGCCAAAGTTACAAACTATCGGCGACATATTGAAGGTGTTCACACATAAGCTTTGTGAAAAATTTTCGAATTCAAATTGCAAAACGCGTACATTTTGCGCATAGTAAGGCTTTGGTGTCGATGGCGGCAACAACCGTTGTTGCAACACTAGCGACTTTGTATGTTGATTGTGCCAAGCGCTTTTTCGTTGCATGCCACAAACGTATATAATTCGTACAAAATTTGCTATGCAACATGAGTTTATTGTTGCTGTTGTTGTTGTTGTGTGTGTTATTTTTGTTGTTGTTGCATGAGGCAAGTGGTTGCCTTTACTTATAAATACATCGTTCATTCTCATCGCTTGTCGTACGTTGTCGTTTTTGTTTGGTGGCATGCGTGCGTGTGTGTGTGTGTGTGTGTGTGTCTATACTCACAGGATATTTAAGTTCGAAACGTGGTCTAACAAACCACAAAAGGATTTGCAAGCATTCAAGCTAACACATCTACAACGCACATACAACGCCGCCGACATTGCCGCCGCCGCCATCATCATCATCATCATCAGCAGCTTTGTCAGTCCTGCTCAGCCATGCCCATTGCGGAAGTTGCGTCGTTGTTGCTGTTGCCGTTGTCATTTGTGGCGGCGCTTTTGGTGCCATTTTACCCGAAAATAAGTGATTTATTATGTTTTTGTGTGCCAACGAAATCTTTTTGGCATTTCTTTTTTGTTTTTTTTTATTTTTTTTTTGGGAGAACCTTTTCTATTTTATCTGTTTTTTTTTTTAAACCAACTACCCAACAAATAACATGCAACAAATACGCGTACTCTTGTGAATTGTTGCGGAGTTGTCGGTGTTTGAGTATTCTGGCGTATCTGTGTGTGTGCTTGTGTGTGTGTGTGTATTTGTGCGGCAGCTTGTGTGAGAATTTTCTGCCGAATGTGCGAATATGGTAATAATGCGAAAATATTGTAAATAGTAATTTAATGTGAAGTTCGTTGTGTACGTGTGTGTACATGTGTGTGTGTGTGTGTGTGTGGGATACCCGCATTGCCATCTTACGCCATTTGCCCATGTCTATGTCTCATTCTGTGTACAAGTGCGGATAAAATACTTCAAACTCAATTCGTACACGTTTCTGTGGTGACGCTTTTCGGTTTTTTGGTCTTGCCGCACGCTTTTCGATTGCATTGTTAAGCGTTTTTGGTTTTGGGCGCTCAAATGTCATTATACTTTTTATTGTCGTTGTTGTTGTTGTTGCTGTTGTAGTTGTCGGTGTTGCAGTTGGCATTGTACACGCCACTTGAAGTTTTGTGGCAAATGATTACAGTTGAGAGTTTCGTTGATAAATATTCATTGCTCAGATGTACGAATGAATCATAATGGGATCATACGCATAAAAATGAGCTTTCATTAAACTCGATCGTACAGAGATAAAATATATTTTCTTTGCATTACCAATTAAACGTTTCCAATAACATTTTTTGTTATTTGTAAAAGCACCGACCTTTTTCTTTCCCAAAATAAAGTCCGTCATCCACGTTGTGCGCTCACTTCCTATTAAATAAAATGTTGTTACTATACTATTTTGTTATTTTTGGTTTTTTTTAGAGCAAGCAAACCGAATTTATGCAATTCAAAACACGTTTTTTTTTGTTATCCAATCAAGAATCATGATCACTTTTAAGAAATGACGCAAAAATTCGAAGATACAAGCATCTGCTTCTACTATGAGTAAGTTAGTAACACGAAAAGCAGGTTCATCATATTATGCATATTCATTTGTGTATGCACTCTCAAAAAATTCGACTGTGTTTCGAAAATATTCGAAATCAAACTCATAAAAAAGCACTTTTTTTCCAAAAAAAAAAAACAAGTCTGAGCTTCATCTTTTTTAGGCATAACGTGTTTGGGGAACTTCTTTGTGCGGTTAAATAAATAAAATTTTTAAATATGCTTATTATTATCCAATAACATTGGTTAGATAATTTTAATCAATAAATAAGTGGCAATTAAGTTTAAAGACATTAAAAAATACGTTTGAAATATAATGAGTCATTCATAAAAATTACTCACTTTGCTAAAAAAAAATAAATTTATTTTGTAATTATTAACAAACAAATTGCGACACGTGTTTGCCACTAATGCGAAGTGCACACATTATCAAAAATGCAATTCAATAAAATTCAATGACCATAAACAACACTTAAGCACGCTGAATTGAATTTTCCAACACTATGCGTTTCTATGCCAAAGAATATTAATTAAAATTACACAATTCCTATTTTTGTTTGTTGGTTTTTCCATGTAACAATTTTAAAAACAAAAACAAAAACTAAAATAAAACCACAAAATTTTTGCGTATTTATCGTAAATTAAAATCAAATTGTAATGAGAGCCAAAAAATGTGCACTAAACTGCTAAACAGCCGTGGGTTACACAAGGTGTGCTGTGCGGGTGAAAGAGAAGGCAATATGCAGCAAATATGCTAAACAAAGTAAATACGAAATGCATTAAAGTGCAACACACACTCGAGGCACTGAATAAATAGCAAAATGGCGCAAACAAACGGTGTGTTTGTAACAAAGGTCTGTGTGTGTGTGTGTATGTGTGCGAGAGCAATAGAGCACTTGAGTGAGAGGGAGAGAGTGGTGATCTAAAGAAGGCAACAGAAGGCAGAAAAAAGTGTGAGCTTACAACAAACGCCACAAAGTATGCAATGATGTGCAACGATTATGATGAGCATGAGTTGCAATTATCGTTGTTGTTATTTCTGTTTGGCATTGTTGTTGCTGTTGTTGTTGTTATTAGTCGTTGCTGCAATAATGCAATACAGCTAAGCTTAGTCGCATCGTTGACTCTTCTATACTACGCGCATGTACACTCCATCCTGTTGTCATGTACATACATATGTATGTATGTATGTGTTTATGCAACATTTACGGCTCGTTGCATTTTGACTGCACCCGCATTCATGCCGCAAACATCGAACATTGCCGCCGCCGCCGACGACGCCGTTTGGCATCCACCACTGTAATGCAGCACTCATATGCGCGGCCAGCAACATTTTTGGCATTTTGAGTTTTTGAGCCGCCAATTAGCAACGAAAACCGAACATTAGAGCACAACATCACAAGCAGACAAACAGACAGTACATTGAACAGACAAGCGGACAGACGGACAGACAGACGGACAAACTGGCAGGCAGGCAGGCAAGCAAGGCCAGCATAATTTTTGCACATGTTCGCTCGCTTATTAGAAACGCACGAGCGAATTTTTACCCTTTGATGAACACTGTAAAGTGAATGTGAGCAGGTGAGCACATAAGTCAATATGCGAACGGATGAAACTTTTGCAAAATAGTAGAAATTTTCCACTATTATTGTGTAATTAATTTGTACGCAAATATGGCAACTCTCACAGCACTGATTTTGCACTATTTTTTTTTTTCTTATTTTAATACTCGCATTTCGTATGGTATAACATTTTATTAAAATTTATTTTCCAGCCGCAAAAACGGCGACAAAATGCAATCAATTTGTCGACTTTTAGCACATGGCAACCATGGTGATAACAACAGCGACTGCATGGCGTCCAGCACACATGTGTGTGTGTGGGTGTGTGTATGTGTGTGGGGATTGACGCCATTATGGCGCTGCAGTCAACGTTGGTGTCGCTCGCGAAATGGCCTCAGTGTGATATCACTTGAATTGTTCATTGTTTAAGGTTTTTGGTGGCAATTGCTTTTAATTATGGTGTTAATAACTTTTTTCAATCAACGCAACAAAAGGAATAAACAAATTAAAAAATAAAAAATAAAATAAAACCAACAATAAAAAAATGCTCAGTGCATAATAAATGCATATTCACATGAGTTGCGCTTATCAACCATTATGCATAATGGTTTTATGTGCAAATTTCATTCATTACAGAATTTATTGTTGCTTTCGCATAACACAGTGAACATTTTAACAGCAACTTCGGTGTGGTGATCAAATTGTGAATTAAGTTATGCCAAATTTTTGGAAGATTTCTTTATATTTTATAGCCTTTGTTACCAAAAACAAAAGGGCCCTTGAATAGACTTGCTCTGTGTGGGCAAATTGAAGTTCGATTGATTTGAAGTGCCTCTCTTAAAACAGCTGTTTTATGTGTTTCTTTCTTTTCGTAGTCTTTTTGCGTATTTTTTACTGTATTCATATGAAAGTAACAATTTGTAAGAATTTGCTTGCAAATCAATAATATTTGATGAGCATAGAAAGCAAGATCAACAATGTATGATGTACGTCAGCAAAATGTCTATTGGGTTATGCGACAACACTGAAACAATGCCATATGTGTTGATGAGCATTGAAATTTCGTTAATTCTAGCATTTTATGAATTAATTATACTGTTTGATTATTTATTTCAACATTTAAAATGAAATTAAACACATTAAATAATATTCATAGCACTGACGCCGTTAAATATGCAACATAAATTTTGTGCACGTTGAAATTTTTAATTAAGTGTTTGATTGCGAAACTTCATTACGAAATGAAAAAACCGTAACGAAACAAAATAAATAAATAACAATTTTTGTATGATGACTGCAAAGTAAATAATGAAGAGTTTTTCCGCTAAGCAAAAACCAATAATAATTATTAATAAACCATCAAACGAAAAAATGTAAATAAATAAAGAAAATCCTACAATTTGCCAAATAATCATTAATAACTGAAGTCATACTTTGGCTAACGTTGAACAAGGCGAGACGGCAGCAGAGGGCAAAGTTGAAAGAAAAAAACCGCCAAGATGAATGGGCAAAGCAAAGCAAAGCACTTGTAGTAGCGAAACTCAAACTCTTGCAGGTCCTAATGGAAATTACGTGTTTAAGCTAAGCAGTAATGGCAACTTGCATCCAATCAAGTAACACACCGACCCAACCAACACGGCCACCACCATCAGCGCCGTCAACCACCCAAACATTTCTCTCGCAACGAGCATGACATGCAGGAAGCTGCCATCTTAAGCATCTCTACAGACCCAACGACTTTACTTTACTTTACTTTACTCTACTCTACCACTACAACGAAACTACTTGCATACTTTGTGTCTTACCGCTCCCGCCGACTCCTTGTTTGACAGTGATTGTGCGTTGCCAACCCTGCACAGATGCTGGGCCGGCTGCATTCACAAGTTGCAAGTAATTTCGTTATGAATTTTCGCTGTTACAGTAAATAATCCTTATAAATGAAGCAGCAAAATTCCAGCCAAGTAGAAAAACATAATAAGTCGGCAAGTAAAGTGGAAATCATGCAATTGCTGCATGTTGTTGTTCTTATTGTTGTGGTTGAGGGGTGGTTCGTTTCCTAAAGTACAGATTGCTTATTTTTTCCTTTGTTGTTGAGGGGGGAAACGTTGTTGAGGTAAAGTTTACTTACTTTTTGACTTAATGCATTTGTATAACGATGACGATGTTGTTGTTGTCATTATTATTATGTTTCATGCCGCATTTATTGCTACGCATATTTGTTACACCTTTTTGACACTAGCCAAAAATCTGCTCATTTGTTAAGACTTCCTATATTTCTCATTTTGTATTGTCATTGTTAGCATTATTATTGTTATTGTTGTTGATGATGATTTATTCATGTTGGCCGTGATAAGTTTCTTTGTTCTATGAGCAAATGCTATCAAAATGATGAGTGATACATGTAACTGATTGCCAAAAAATGCTTCAAAATGGTTTTGCAGATCTTGGCTAACCAAAGCATATGGCAGCAACCTTTCCCAATTCTTCTCATCAAATCGTATTTTATGAATATAAACATTTTCGAGATTGAGGCCTCTAAATAAATTTTGCAAATCTTTACTTTAATTTATATACGAGTATTTGAACTTACTTATAAGGGATCTATCAATGCCTCTCGTTAATATCTGCGCTTTTGGCTCATTAAGTGCGAGCCCGGGGAAGAAGAGACTCAGTATCATTGTCTATATCTAATCCCCAAATATATATGTGTGCGTGTGTTTTCATTTATATGCTGAAACAAACTATTAGTGTCAGCTTTAAGTGACTTAAATCGGCCAAAGCCAAAGCCAAATCAACATCGAACTACTCATTCCCAAGGCACACACACATATATCACTTACAGCATCAAATCATGCAATCAATTTCAATTTAGAAAAAAAATGCAGAATACCCAAAGCACGGATGCTAGAAAAAAAGGATACAAGCGAAGAATGTGTTTAATTAAAGACAAAGTGGCAATGGAAAGAACAAAACAAAAAAAAAAAGCAAAGTACGAAAAGCGAAAAGAAAAAAGAAAAAAAAATGAGGAGCGATGAACCCAAATCGAGAGCACAGAAAGCACCCAAAAGAATAGAAATAAAAATAATTGCTTTTGGTGTCAAATTCGCACCACAAAGCCGGACAGCAAAGCAAAATGGAGCGACAATGACAGACCAGACAGATCAGACAGACCGACCGACAGTCAGACGGACATCTAGATAGATAAATGGACAGCCGAAAATAGTTACATTTTATATAACAAGCAGACATAGAACAATAGAACTTCCTGTATTGGTATGAGTTTCAACATCAAAGCAATAGCAGAGTTGAGCTGAGCTGAGCTGAACTAAGATGAGCTGAGCAAGTGACTTCACGTCGTATAATAGCCATAGTTGAGTTGAGTATAAAACGCACGCAATGCCAAAAGGATAATGCGAAACGAATTGGCAGGCGAATGACGGACCACGCTTAAGGGCACTGCGGGTGGGGGAGTGATGTGTATGGCATTGGCAACACTACAAACAGTAGTGACATTAGTTGTTAGTGCTTCATGTTTCGTATTTGAAGCATGAAATAAAAGAAAAAAAAAAGGAGCGTAACAGAAAGAAAAAGTGCGTGTTGGTGTCTTTAATTGTCTTGTTAAGTCGCAAGTCAACTCAAGTCCTTCGTCCGCATTACTTTGCTTTGCTTTTGTATACTCCTTGCTACAAGATAAAGTCATTGGACTTCATTGGTGCTGTTCTCCGTTTTTATGTTACTCAGAGTTCAACATGAGCCCTCGAGCGCTTTAAAGATTCAATTTGACTTTTTGCTTTACGACTGATTCTCTTTGCTTTTATGCTTTCGCTCGTTGACTTTGGCAAAGCGTCAAAAAGGGAAATGTGCGCGACCCTCAAGACTTGCTACAAAGAAGGAATTGCTTGTCTTGCAGTTTGCCATTGCTGATTTTTAATTGAACATTGTTTGACTGACTGACTACCAGAATGACTAGCTGAATGACGGACTGACTGACTTGTTTAACTGACATGACTTTGGGCTATTTTTCGTTATTATTTGATGTGTCTGCGCTTATTGCATTTGGCTTACGCTTTTAGGTCATTTTCCATTTATCGCTTTTATTTGACCGGGTCAAAATTAATTGAACAGCTTTTAGTTGTGCTATAAAGTGTTGCCCCAAGCAAAAGCACATAATTTCCATTATTTGCAGTTGTTTTATTAGCAAGTTGCGTGAGTTGTTCGACAAGCTTTAAGTTATATCGTATAATTAAATATGGCAAAAATAGTTGATATAAAAAAAAGACGAATTGAATTGATAAAACGAATTCAGTTTTTGTTTGATAAATATTAATGCCCAAATCGGGTCTCTGCGATTCAGAAAATATGATCAATCATTTTTAATGTTACGAAAGTTATAACTTCCAAAAATGAATACTGAATAAAATACAAAAAAATTGAGGCAATGAGTACTGCAATTAGACTCGAACAATATATAGTTGATCCAAATGGAAAAAAAGGTTCTACAAATTAGGGAAATTAAAAACAGACAGACATAATTATATCTACATATGTATGTATGGACTTTCAATACTTTTGCAAAATATTTCACAAAACTATTAAATTTGAAGACAATAAGTTGTTCTTCGCTTAAATGAATTTTCACGCTGAATAAGCAACACAATTGATATATACCGTGTCTGTGTCAACTTTGCTGGCAATTCAGCCTTTGCGAAACTTTACCAAAAAATCTGCTGCGCACACATGCCAAGTACAAAATGAAATGAGAAAAAAAAAGTGTCAAGTTCTTCTTGTCTTGGTATACCAAAATAACCGCAACACAGACGACAACGACTGCCAGGACATTAAGGACAATGGCACTGGCACAAGCGCAGACACCAATACAAACACCGCTTATAGATAGATACAACAACAAATGAAGCATACTTATATGCCAAGTGTTTATTCCACAGGCCGGTAGTCTCTGCATCCAAAATGTGTCCGACCAAACTGAAATTGGAACACGAGCTTACCGCACATAGACAAATTAATTGGCGCAAAAGTGCCAAAACTTTTCCTTGTTCTATATGAGGCTATTTGTTTTTGTTTTTGCTTGCTATTTGTTGTTGTATTATTCACTTTTTTTTTTTTTTGTTCTTTGTATAGCAAATGTTGCGTTGGCATACATGCTCGCCAACAATTACGTTAGCCCCTTTGCTTTGCTGTTTCCGTGAGTTCATGCCTTTGTGCCAGCTGTGCCGACCCGGCCGGCGTCTGTTGTTAGTGTCACATGACAGTCTTTAAAGTTTTTTCGGGTTTGAGCCTGACTGTGCGTGCAATAAGGTTTACAATTACATGCATAGCCAAGTAAAATAATGTCGCTAATTTACGCTAATGTCGTCGAGGACTCCGTCGACGTTAGACGCTTTGTGGAAACACTCTGCTCAACCTCTGGTATCTCTTTTCCACTTTTGATGTTCTGCTGTCTTCAGGCTAGTGTATATTGCCTTATTTCTTACGTTTTCTGGTTGCCTCCAGTCTGTCAGTCTGTCTGGTTGTCTGATTTTGTCTCGCACCATAGCTTTCTTCGCCATTGCGGTTAATTAGTGACGCTGTTGTTGCTGTTTTCGCACCATGAGTTGACTCCCATATGACGCCAATGTTAGTGTTTCTACTTCACCCGACTTCTCGACTGCACGAACTTCATCTCCAGCGTATCCTTTATAATAATAACAACGTTTTTCGTGTACTTTTTCCTTAGCGAATGGAAAGTCTTCTTTCTCATTCCGACTTTAAGTTAAGGTTTCGTAATGTTTTTGTCTTCAGTTGTTGTTTTGATTGTGGTAAATTGTAGCTAATAATTATGACTTCATTTTGTTGACTGGTTTGTTTCAGTTGTTAGTGTTGTATTTTTCATTCCTCGGGTTTTTGCTGTAAAAAACTCATGTTGCTTTAAGTTTGCAGATCCCAGAAACGCGTACGGTTTTTTATAAATTTAATAAAGCAGTGATGCTCAAATGCGCTTTAAATGGTTTGTTTCATTCAAAAAAGAGAACAGCGCCTATGATGAATACTGAATTTATTTTTACTATCAATGACTTCCTATTGAACAAATTCAAAAACATATACTAATTTAATTCATCTTATTTTCTCGACAAGGTTGCAACTTTTAAACTCGTCTTAGAAAATTATCCAACACCAAAGCTTGGTAGTGCTGGGGGCTTCGGCTCTGCCATTATGTCATTATGTCAAATTCATGGCTTTCTCTTGTTCTTCTCAACAACTCTTATATACTTTTATTTATTTCTGTTGAACGATTGTACTTAAAATCAAAAATCTTTGATTCGAATGAACTCATTTAGTTTTGGTAGAAAATAAATTAAATGCATTAAGCTCGCTTAATATGTTATGCAATACCAAAATGCAAATCTTATGTAACGAAGTTAAAAATTTGAAATAATTTTCAGTATTGAATCGATATCCCACCCATTTTCAAGCAAAACACCTCATTTTTGACCGATTATTCGTATGGCAGCTATATGCTATAGATATCCAATGAAGCTGATTTTTACGTACAAGCTGCCTGCTGGGATAAATAATAAACTTATACTAATTTAACTCATTTTATTTTCTCGACAAGGTTACAACTTTTAAATTCGTCTTAGAATATTATCCAAGGCCAAAGCTATAATGTGATGTGCCCCTTGGCTCGGCCATTATGCCATAAGGCAACAGCAACACAAACGTAAGTCCAAGAACGACTTCAAAATTCATGTCTTTCTCTTGATCTTCTTAACAACACTGGTATACTGTAAATAGTTAATCTAAACGGATGTTATAAAAATCAAAAATCTTCGATTCGAATACTATTTAGTTTTGGTAGAAAAAAAATTAGTTGCAGTAAGCACGCTTTATATCTTACGTAATATAGATAAGAAAAACTTATACAAATACAGTCGCAATTGACTTTAACGTCATCGCTTGTGAAATCATACCGATTAGAAAAAAAAAACATTTATATACATATATCCTTTACTATCAGATATGACTTCCTAGCAGCCTCCACATCTATACATTTTTAAAACTGCATACCAGAAAATTCCCTATTCCACGTTTTGTTAGAAACAATTTTTTTTTAGATTCTCTATTTCAATATTATTTTTATGTTTCAATTGGTTTACAAAAGAAAAAACAACGACTTTGGAGTTTGAGTGGTCCGATATCAATGATACTTACAAACATTTGGTCTGAGTACGTGAAACGAATAGTTTTGCATTTTCATTAACCAGGTTTTAAAAACAAAATTTTATATATACTTTATATGGTCGGAGATGGCTGCTAGGAGTTACAAACTTCATGACAAAGTTATAATACCATTAACTACGTGAAGAGTATAAAAATAATTATTTATATATTTATGTATAATAACCGGACATAATAAAATGAAATAAATATTAACTATTTCATTTTATTATGTGCGGTTATTATACAAAATAAAAATGTAAAATTTACAGTTAATTATATTGCTTCCTGAGACTTATATTACATCATTTGATCCAAGCTGTCATGCTCTTGCCTGGGTATCTTATGATTTTCATTACAAATTATACAAATCATTTTTTTTTCTTTCTTGAAATTCGTTTTATTACCTTTTTCTTTAATTTTGTAATTTTTGCCCTTTACAATCAATAAATGCTGTTTGGGTAACGCTGCTCTATTAAAAGTTTTACTTCATGCCACTGTAAGCGACATGTTAATTTGCTGCCAAATTGTTATGCTTTCTGCTTTCTACTTTTTGCTGTTGTTGCCTTTTGTGTATTGTACTTGTTGTTGGTGTTGTTATTTTATTATTGTCATGTTGTACTCTCAGTGCAGGTCCCCTGTCTTTAAGAACAACTTGCCACCGTTGGCAACCCATTAGCCAAAACAACAACAGACACCGGCAATGTTTTTCACTTTTCATGTTCTTTTTCTCTCTGGTTTGGGAATTGAAGAACCGAAAATGAAAATAAATGAAAAGTGAAACAAGTGCAAGAAAACATTAAAGAAAAAAAGAACCGTCTGTCTGCGTTGTCTTGTCTTCTGTCAGCTCGACGAAGCGTCTGTTTCGTTTGGCTTGTTGGCTGCCGTCTTGAATGCTGTAAGTCAAGCTGTTGTCCTTTTTTTTCGTTTGGTTGGCATTGTTTGTTAGCTTTGTGGTTTTGCTTGGCGGCAACTGTTTAAACAAAGTCTTGGGTATGCTTTTTTTGCTCTGTTTTGTCAGCGCGGCAATATTATTATGACAAGGCGCAATTAAATGAGTTGGGCGTAGTGCGTTTTTCAAATGATTATTGACATGAGACTGTGAGACCCATTTGAGAATTGGGCAATGCTAATGATGTGGCATGGTGGCTTGTACGTTGGTTGGAGGCAACCACAAACGCGCGCAAAGCATAATTTTAAAGTAATGTCGTCATTTGTTTGACATTGTCTACTTGAAGCATACAGTGGGCGTGGACATGGGCATGTGGCAGGCATGGCTGCCACTTGAATTATGGTCTCATATAATGTTGACTTCTTGCATGCTGCGTTAATGTTGGGTAATTAAGTAAGCAAGCAAGCAAAAAACTTAATTAAATTAATTAAGTTCTTCGTTTGGGTTTAATAAAAATGTCTTTGCCTCTACGCAGCTTACTGTTTCGCATGGCATATCCTTACAGATACACACACACACACACACATACACTTTATGAGCATCATTAGAAATTTTTAGCATCATTAGGAAATTTTTATGTGCTTTCATGTTGTTGCTGTCATGACTGACAAAACTAATTTGTTAACCTGAAACTCAAAACAACGAAAACATAAAAAAAAACAAGACAACAATAAAGAAAAGAAAAACATGGCGCAACATTATTGCCTTCTTTGAGTTACTCTGTTCTGCTCTTATTGGCTGCTGTTGTCATTACTTACTTTTTTTATGTTTTTATTATTATTGTTTTTTTTTTTTGTTGTAGCACATTGTTAATGTTGCAATATCATATTGCAGGTATTAGTCGTCGGACACATGAGTCGAGCTCATTGCCACTTGAAAACATTACGGTTTCAGTTGCAATAGAACATTTACTGCAACACTTGATGCCGGGAAACTTTCGAGTGCGCAACCCTGACGGCATGTCCTTTTATAACACCCTGTATGAATATATGCACGCACATACATAAGATGACCAAACCGCCACCCGAGCGAGCATTCGTAACGCTCAAATATTTTGGCTTTTAATGACAAATTTTGGTAATGTGATGCGCATTTCAAATACTTTTGCGTCAAACACTTGAAGTGGGCGCACGTCGTGAAGGGTGCCACACATGAGTCAAGTCATATATTATTGCTTTTTTTTCGTTCTATTTTATGTGCAACATTTTGATTTTGTTTTGATCGCCCTTATTAAACTGCAAGTGTAAATGGTTTTCTCTTGCCCTTTCTCATTCTGTTTTTTCTTTTAACAGGTATCAGCTTGCGCATTATTGGCCATCAGTTGCATGCGTGGTAAGTCTTAACTTTACTTTTCTAACCATTTTTTTTGTTTTTTTATTGGCTCTATTATTGAATATTGCATTTATGCGCACATAAATTATGCTTTGAAATATTGATGTGGTTTTATTGCAAAAGAAAAGTAAGGAAAAATGTTGAAACTTTGTGGTATTATATGTCTGTCTGTCTGCCTGTTTGGCTGTGTGTGCTTCTGTGTAGTTTTGACGCCACTTTGAGGGTGTTTTACTCGTGGAGTTCTTGGCTTTGGTCTGCTTGGGTTCAATGAACTCTACGCCGTCTTGTTGTTTGTGCGTTGTTTTCAGAAAAGTAGTTTTTAAGTTGGCATTTAAAGAAGTCTTGTGTTTTATCTTTCAACTTACTTCAAGACTCGTAAACGGTTCGAATGTAAATTATTAGTTGAAGAGCAATTAATAATTTAATTTAGCAGCAATATTGATCATAGATTTGCACCAAAATACGTTTTATTAACAATTAGTTTTTAGTTTAAAGATATATTTTTTATTTATCAAAAGTTGTTTATAACGATAAGAGGTACTCAAAATGTTTATTCTGGAAATTTTAACCGAGATACTTAAAAAATTAATTTTTGATTTTTTTTGTCATTGAATTTTGTTTCATTATAAAATTGCGTTTATAAATTAATAATAAATATTATTAATTAAAAAAAAAAATAAAAAATATATTCGCTGCGGACAGGATTCGAACCTGTGCGGGTAGAACCCAATGGATTTCAAGTCCATCTCCTTAACCGCTCGGACACCGCAGCCGACTGTTTGCCGTCGTCTTAAGAAACGTTAATAAGCGACACCGTGCTAGCGCTACGCTAGCAGATTGAACTAGGTCTGGAAATGTTGTGGCTAAGTGCCAACAGTGCTGAAGACTTTTATTTTTAGCAATGAGCTCATCATACAAAAATTTTCTTAATGTAGAAACTTGTCAACAATTTAGACAAATATATCTGAAAATAAAAAACGGAGAAAACGAGTGATTTTAGCAAGTATATTAAAAAATCATGAGATATTTTAATTTTAATAATATTTATTTGTAAGTTTAAGACCTGGTTACGTTAGCAATGTGCGTAAAGGTAAGAAGAAGAGCATTTGAAAAAAATCAAACCTGATCACTTCTTCATAAAGTATTTTTTAATCACGTGTTAATGAATTAAATATATAATTATGAGATTATGTACAAAATTTATCAGAAGATGTCATGCCGTTGATCACATCTGATCCAATAATTTAAGCTAAATTTGTTGCTTTTATCACATCAAGCATCATTAAAATGTTATGTGATATTTTATTCAGTGTATATCGGCAATAAAAATTACATTAATGATCACTCTACTGGCATTATTAATTTATATTCTAACAAAATAAATAATTTTTTTACTCTTGGTATTTTATTTGTTTTAATAAACAGTTTTTTTTTTATTTTGTCAACTGAATTTAAACAGTTAAAAAAAAAACATACTGTTTGCTTAGTTTTTTTTTTTCTTGTTATTTCTTATTTCTTATGAAACGCATTTGTTTTAATAATACAATCAACTATTATAACAGATACATATACTTATTACCAAGTGCGCTGTGCGTGAATAGACTGTTTACTGTACAACAAACCAAAAAAAAAAATAAATAAATAATAACTTGATAAGATTTGATAAGAGATCGACGTATTTATAAAATTCTTATCGATTTTATTATGTAATTTTTACAAATTATTTTTAAACTTTCCAAAAGACTGTTTTTTTTTGCAAATATGAACGGAAATTGTTATAGTAAAGTGAAACCGCGGTGTAATGAAATTGAAAAGTAATAAAGAATATAAAAATAATTGTATCTGTAAAGCACTGTGAAAATATTAGTTATAAAAAGTTTTATTCAAGAAAAATAGCAAAATTTCTTTATGCTAGGTTATTTGTTGAATCGAAGTTTGTTTTATTGCCGTTTAACTGTAGTTAAAAGAATCATTATGAACATACATATGTACGAGTATGTACGTGATTGTTGAGTGCCAAACAAATGACGTTTTTGGTAGCAAATTTTATTTAGTAGCAAACCTTTGAACCTTTTTTTTCAGATTATCTCGCTTTTGAAACTGATAAGGAATGAAGTGCAGCTAAGAAAAAGAATCAAATGCTGCACAAAAACAAAGTTTGACGCTGCAAAATTGTTTAAATGATAAAGCCTTATTTTTGGCAACTTTATACATTCAAGGTAGCTCGACTTGAACTCCAGTCAACTTGACTACCAAAGAACAGTGACACAAAGCACATTGTCACGTTTGCACCTGACACAGAGCAGGCAAATCAGCTTAGCAACTAAGCGCTAACATTACTGACTCCGCCACCGACCGACCGAACGACCGACCGACCGAACGACAACTGAGCGTGCAGAGTATAAACAGCGTGTGGGAGACAGTTAACAGCTAACGTGACAATTTGGTTAAGAAGTTTTTGACTGTTGGCAAAGTGCTTTCACTCACATGCACGTCGAAGGCACGGCGCCGGCTCAGTAAACATATGAAAAAGGATGCTATGGAATGTCCTTATTATTTGCTACCTCGTTTTTGGTTTTGCCTTTTATTTTTTCTCCTTTTTTTTTTTGTTTTTAAATTCTCACTTGCTTTATTTTCCGTTCGTGTATTTTAGTGATTTATCATTTTTGTGTGTTGAGCGCCGCATTTGTTTTTCTGCCTTCGTCTTCAACTCAACGTCCCAGCAACAAAGTATACTTGTGATAAATCTAAAAACATTTCGTAGCAGAATTTTATATGTTGTCACATATATACAATAAAGATATGTTTTTTTTTTTAGCAAATGTCGTTTTGCTCTGCAGACTTCTGTTGTTTGTGTGTCCTTGTTTCTTACTTTTTGCTCTTCATAGATACATATGTATATGTAAGTATGTATGTGTTTTTATATGTTTACCCTTTTACAATTCATTTGATCTTTCGCTTACTGCTTGCACGTTCATTGTTCAAGCCACTTTTCTTCCTTGCTTCAACTTATATTGCGTGTTGCTTGTTGTTTTTTTTTGCACGTTTTCATGTTTGTTGTGCCAGAAAATTGTTTGTAATTTTTCATCAACAGCAAGAGGAAAAACGCTCCTCGTGACCTATCAAGCACAACCAACTTCATGCCCATGCTCATGCCACTGACAATGCTTTGTATTCTCATTCGCATTCGCATTCCTATTTGTGTAGTTGTGTTTCTTTTGCTTGGACACGTGTCCTTACATCATTCACTCAGGCATTCATTCATTCAAAGATTCATCGACATCTTTGACAATATTTCTTTAAATTCCAACAATGCTTTTCCTTCTACTTCTGCCATTGTTGTGTTCTGTATATTCTATAAATGGGTTAATGGTTTTGTATGTTATTTCTTCTTAAACGACAGCGGGCAACTCAGCATGAAGCACTTTGACGAAGGCACTTGTACAATTTGATGGTCTTTGGTTGAAAATGCAATCTTGTTAAAAGCATTAAAATATGTTGTGTTAGTGCATTGAACATGTTTGCTGGCGCCGCTCATCATGCTATAAGCTGTAACGGAGTGACATAACCCAAACAAAGGGTTCCATTCTTCAAAGATAGAAGGCGGTAGTCGAGCGGTAATTATATATATGCCCTCACCAATAGTTGAACTTGATGATTATGTCAGTTCATTTGATATGCAAGATCACTGTTTTTTTTTGAGAATTAATTAAAAAATTATAGAAGACTTTTAGCAACAACAAAGTACAATTTATGAAACATATTACAATTTGGCATCATTTGCGAAAGCTTTGACTTATTTTAAAGATAATTTTCAGATTATACAACACAAGATTTTAAAATAAACAACTCGTTTTGGCAACAGGCTTCCATGGTCAGCTTCATCGTGTGCATTGTCGTGGCTTTGGCACTCGTCCCAATTTCGGATAATTTTGAAAATGTTTTGGTAATTTTGGTGGCGCTTTGGCATGCGACTGCTCGAGCAAGCGCTCTGCTCGCCTTATATAACTATAACGCACATTCTTCGAAAGACTCCACCACTCGTCATAGGCATCGTATGAGCTGTGCCAAAGTTGTTTATGGACGCCCCAAAAGCGCCGATAATCCTTAAGAAACAATCGGAACGCCTTCGCAAGTATTTTGACCTTGATGCGTGACTTTGATTTCGTTTTCCTAGGTCGAATATTGGGCCAAGCTTCTGGGGAATTTGGTAATGGAGTTGGGCCGAATGGTCGACATGGCCGACGTGGCTGTACCGGAGTTGGGTGTGGACACGTGGGCAGCGGTTTGAATTGTTTGCGTTTCGGCTTGCAAGACGTCGGCGGTTTGCTATTAACGAATCTTCGTCGATTTGCCATTCTTATTGTTTTTGCAGATCATCCTGGGAGTGACTTTTAAAATAACTTGTTACAATTTATTTTTATTTTTTGATTTGTAAGACTTTGATTTTTTTTTTTGATTTGGTGTAAGTTTTTTTTACAAAAGAAACAAGATTTTAAGTGCCGTTTGTTAAACCGTCGTTGGCTAAGTTTGCAAACGTCAGCAGACGACAAAATGCTTATAAGATTTGTATTTTGTTTCATGTTTTTGTTTTAAATATAAGCGTGAAAACTGAAGGCTTAAAACAATATCATTTATTATTTTTCAAAATGTTTCTTACACATCAGTCTTACATTAAAGTCAAAGATAAAGATCGAATGCAATATTGCCGCTTGTACTTCGCTCACGACATGGATTGTTTTGTGCTGAAAAATGCGCTGAGAGTGTGAAGTGTTTGTAATTTATATAATGTCAAATACTTTCAATAAAAATAATGTTATTTGTACTTGTCAACGTGTGAGCATTTTAGATTTCAAGAGGCAACACGTACATATAATTTTCAACGTCAATATTGGCAATGGGGAGAGTTCAAATGATAATGTTGATATTGACAAATATGATCAACTCGCCAAAGATGCTAACAATGATGATGCTGCATTTGATTTTGAGCAGACAACTGTCAAATTCATGTTTGCTTGCAACCACATTATGATTAAAGTACTTAACTGCGCTGCGGGCGCTCAACAATATTTGGTCAAGTCGTAATGTTTACACTCTTCAACTCCCTACAGACTGTACACATTTCCCATACTCTCTATCTCGCTTTCTCCTACCGAATGTTGTCTTCTCTGCTTCTGTCACATTTATGAGTTGTACAAATATTTTGTCAAGTTTGTCGCATTTTTTTTGTTATTTCTCTTTGAATTCGTTGCCTTTTGCGATTTCCGTTTCTGTCTTTTTGTTTGCTAAGGACTTGCAGGCATGTTGACTGCATGTACATATGTATGTATGTATGTATGTGTTTGTGTCATCAATAATGCTATCATCATTTAAGATTTATTAATATGTCATTTACAGTTCGTTTTTCTTGCAAGGATTTCACAACTTGCAACGTAATTCATTTTCTGGCTTAATGACGTCATTGGCACGGTTTCCGTCTTAGTAATACTTAATGGCATTTTAATAATAAAGTGTTGAATGTAAGTACGAAAGGAAACAACTTGGCGTATTTAACAATGCGTTGCATTTGCAAATTAATTATCCTTCTGTATGTGTGTGTGTGTGCGTGTGTGTGCACGTGGCAAACGCATTAGTCGATGAATGTCAAATTTCAGAGACTTCAAATTCAGCCACTCCCAGCAACAACGCGGCCAATGTTGCCAAAATCAGCATAAGTCATACACAGTCACTCATCCAATCAGTCAGTCAGTCAGTCAGACATTCAGTCATAAGAGTGACCGTTTTATTTTTTTTTTTGGTGCTTTTTCTCTTGTACATCCTTGTCGTCGTCATATCGTAACGAGTTCCTTTCATTCACGAAACTCTGCGTTTCTTTCTTTTATCCTTGTTTCTTGCTATGAAATGTTGGCCATTGTTGCTGTTGTCAACAACAGCGCTCGGCTTGTTACACGCACTTCGCTTTTGGCTGCTTGTTGTGTCTGCTTTAAGTTGGGCAAACATGATGACAATTGTTCGCTGTTCAAAAAGGTGACAAAAAAATCAAAAGAATTATTAACAATGTTGCAGAGCACGTTCAAGCGTCGCTTGTATGACCAATGTTGCAAGCACAACAACAACAACAGTGTTCACTTTGATAACATGCACCACATGAGCATGTGAAGGCAACAAAGCCAATTGTTTGTGCTTTGGCTCCTTTTTGCGCATTTCCTGTGACTATGCCACATGGCTTTGGCAGTCTTTGACATGCGAATAAACAAAGTTCCAAAATTTGGACGCACTTTTTTCGCCATTGTTAGATTTTTTTGGAATAAATTTTGAAAATATTTCATTTTGGATAACGACTTCAGATGGCTGCGAATCTCTTTTGAAATTTTTTTGTTTACAAACTTGCAAATGGAAAAAAGTTTTTTATGTATTGAAGTATGACAAGCAATTTTTTTTTTTTTGGAAAACATTAGAAATATGTGAGATCAAAAAGGAGTTTAAACGCAGAAAAATCTGGAGATTTCATGTGTAAACTAAAGACTACTACGCCTTAAATCATTCATGTAATAACTCATCACTTTGTTTTTTTTGGTAAGTGTTTAACTTAGAGATTGATAGGTTTTTTAATGTGATGCATACACCCATAGGTGTTAAAACTCTTTCAACAAAATTTTAAATATATAATAATATCATTTGTTCTGTCGCTTATATCATTAATGAAGTTGAACTCTGTAAACGAACTTTTGTGTCAAATTTCTTGGTAACCAATTTAGCGTTGTATTCTTTAAGCACATTTGCCTTATTTCACTTTTTTAAATAACGTAATAAATAAACTTCTGTCCCACTGTCATAGCCAAAGAAATAATGCTTAATAGAAACGTCATATTTCAACGTTTATCTGCTCGTATCATTGACCAAATATTTGACTATCAAAGCGGCAGCAAAGTAAACATCTGTTCGATGGCATTTTTCCAGGCCATTTACAATTAATTACATAATGCATGGAACAAAGTGTTGTCGTTTAGAAATGCTTGCATATAAATTGCACTTTTGTGCAATATGACGGCACGTATTGTCTATGAGGCAGAGCAGAAACTCGCATGTAAAGCATAACTAATGTCGCGTTATCAATTTAATTTAGTGCCATAAATGTGTCATAAATTCAAGTGGCAGCATTTGTTAGTGCGGCACAAGAAATTTCGATGTTTCTTTCCCCCTTCTGTTGCACTTTTCATAAACAATTTAATTAAATAAATGTGACTTCTTTCTGTATATCAAACTAAGGGTTTGACTTATCAATTGACTGTATCTAATTTGTTAGAAGTTCTGTTTTAAGGCTCAACGGATGAAAAGTGTTAATTGCACGCAAAATTTAACCAATGCCGTTGACCAACTGTTGGAGGCATTGAAGCGTTAAGTTGTTACATACAACACGATTGCATTTGCCATTGTTGTGTGAAATTTGTACAAAAACAAAAAAAGAGAAAAAAAATTGTTGATAGTAAATTTAATGCAATGCCATACAACAATAGACTTAAGTTGCATAAAATAATATAAAAAGACAACAACGAATTTTGTGGAAAAAAACACACACACACCCTCGTTTAAACACGAGCCACCCTTGTCGTCAAAAAGTCATGAAAAATTATGCGTATTAGCACAAGGAACTTAACTGAAGCTGAATTTGAGTCAACTCATCAGCGCTGTTGATGAGCTCCTGTGGTGTGTTGGTCACGTGCCCAACCTGCAGACGTGCGCCCCCCATGTGCCATGCCATGCTTGATGCATTTGACTTACACGGTCGTGTCTCAAATTTCCGTATTTTGTATTAATTTCGTTTAAGCGCCGAATTTGTTTTGTTCTAATAAGAACGCTTACTGGTAACATTTTATTTTCTATTATTCTTACTTCTGTTATGCCACAATGTTGACATTTTGATATATTCATGGTGTTGTTACCTACCCTGCTCTCTTACGCTTTACGAGCCTAACTAATCGACCTCATTATGAGCTGCATTTAGTGTTAAGCACCTTTTTAATATCCCTTGTCATTTTTTGTCCCCCTTGCGTTGGACGTACTTATACTTATTGTTGTAGATACAGGTTACTTGATGTATCGTGCATTAAAGCACTTTAGGCTTAATTGTCATAAACTTAATTTTCGCTTGGCAAATGCGTCATTTTTAAGTATTTGAGTTTTGATATAATTTTCAGGCAAAATTTAAGGAACTTATATGCACAAAGGGTTTGCTTATGGCAGCGAATAACATGTGCTAGAAAGAAGTCGCTATCCTCTACTTAAACATAATTCAAATGCTCATTACAAACAAACATGACTTTGATTATTACTGCGACACTATTATTACTGTCGCCTTTGGCATTGCTGACTTGACACTATTTTTGCGCAAACAGTTGCCAACATTGTCAACACATATGCGCAATGCCTTAGTATCCCCACTCCATTTGCTTGCCATAACATTGACTTGAGTCAACTGTCACCGTAAATTATTTTTATGTGCAAACAGACACGCCCCAAACGGTGCGCCCCCTTTAGCTGAGCGCTTATTCACACATAATGAACATGGCGAATATTTGCTTGCTTATCCAACGTTGGCATACGATGACCTCCGCACCGCTCAGCTCAATTCAACTCACCTGCCCCATTGGACAAGTTCAGGCTTAGAATCATCGTCGTTGCCCTTGTCTTTATTTATGACTAGTTGTTGTTGTTTGCTGTTATGTTTATGCTCGTTCTTGTTGTTGTTGTTATTGTTGAAGTCAATGAACTTCAAATTATGTTTTCCATGCAATATTTTTGCGACAATTTTTGCCAAACTTTTGTTCGTAGCCATTTTTGGCTCAGTCACAGCAAAACAGAAGCAACAACAAATACCAAACATAAATTCGCTGCAGCAAAAAGGCGAACGTCGATTTAATGGTGTTTTGACAAATTATTATGACTTTGCGGTAAACTTTTGTTTGTCGTTCTTATTGCGCTGCTTTCATCGAATGCTCGAAATAGTTTGTTATTTAGTAGTTGACGTTGGGTCAACGTGGAATTTCACAAACAAAATATTATTTATTTTTCATTTGTTACATTTATTTTACGCGCCATTTTTGTATTTATGCATAATTTTAATGTGTAAATATAAAATTTCACGGCTTAATGCGCACAAATGTTATTTGCAATAAATTAAGTTTAAAAAAAAAAATAGCAAGAAAAAAACTGTTTGAATATTAAGCTTTGAAACATGTATTTCGACTGCCACTTCAGTCAATACACAACGCATGATGTTCTTTAGCAAACTTTCAGTTCAGGCAAACACACACACACACATTTGTTGTCCTTTTAACCGTTTTGGTTACGGTTCATAAATCTTAATTGGTCCAAGCAACAACAACATCAAACGCCCACAACCGACAGCCTCATTTTTGGGCACTGCTGCTGTGTGTGTGTGTGTGTGTGTTTGTCTGGTCCATGTGTATTTTATGTCATTGACCAATGTTGTTGCTTTACTTGTTCGAGGGTTCGACACGCTCCAAAAAAAAAAAGGAAGAGAAGCACCCAAAAAATTGAGCTTGCACGTTGGCGATAAGAGTAGTGCCATAAATATTTTTGCATTTTAATTTGGTGGGTGCTCATGATAGGCACATGTTGAGCTTAAAAACGAAACGGTCAACGGTTGAAATAAAACATAAATAAAACAAAAAAAAAATAAATAAATAAAACAAAAAAAAAATAAATAAAAATGCGTAGAGAATTGTTTGTTTTAAAGTTAAAATTAATTTTCATTTATTTACATATTTTTCACATATTTTTTTTGTAAACGTTAAACTTCTTCATATAAACTAGCTCAGCGCTGTTGACACACTGTTAAGTTAACAGACACTGTTATCGAATTGGGCTATACACTTTTACTCTACGAAATCACACATAGACCGCACTCCTCCATGACACAGCAAGCCGTCAACATCATACAACATTCCATATCGCGATCCGGTCCTTGCTGTGCATTATCCGTGACGATCACCGTGGGCTGTTGTGTGATCACTGTTGCCTGCTGCGGCGCATAGACCTGTGCTGGCTGAATGTAAACTGGTGGCGGCGGTGGCGCCATGTAAATTTCAACTGGCGGCGGCATTACGTCGATCACTTCAACTGGTGGCGGCATGTCAATGACATCAACTTGATAACCTCCATTGTACATTTTGTCTCCTTATATAATTTTCACTTAATTGGTATTGTCTAAAAATGATTCTATGTTGTTTTAAACTTATATTAACTTGCTCGCTGTGCGTTGCTTAAATTATACTAAGTTTTGTGTACTGCAAATTTTCACTTTTCAAGTCCATAAAACATATTTTTGTTTATTATTTATCTAAAGCCTATTATTATTATTGATCAGCTTGTGTGATAATTTTTCATGTAAAATACACTTCATTAAATTGCTGCACGCTTTGTTGTTGCTTTCATGTAATCTTATCTCTGGCCATGTTACGCATATGACTAACAATAATATTTTTCCGGTATTTTTTTTATGGCCGTATGAATAATGCGCCCAAAACACCTTTATCATATTAAATCATTGGATTTAGATAAAAAAAAAATGTTTGTTTTGACAAGTGCATAATAGAGAGAGAAGAGAACGTAATAATTTGAGAGAGCGTAAAAACATTCGCACAATTGACTTTAAAGTATGCTTGGAAATAAATCGCTCAGTTCAATTTGTGGATCATATTTTTATAGTTCTGCGAAGCATGTCGTGCTGTGTACAAGCTGAAGACAATACTTGTGCTTGGCAGTGTTTTAGTTTGGCAAATGACAATATCTAAGTCGTAATATCTATCGAGTGACTTGGTATATTGTAATTTTTGTTTATATAAAATATTAATAATATTTGTCAAATTGAGCGAACCGAAGAACAAATTTCAAGCTTATAATTTAGAAATCAGTCATACAAAGACTTTCGATTTTTTTTTGAGTCAAATTACATTCAAGTTTATTCACAACAACTTAAAGTATCTATAAACGAAAACCCAAAGCAGTCAACTCCGTGTCGATCCATTGTCTAAAGGATGCCACACGCGCATAGACGCCTGGATAACCCTTCTGAGCACAGCCAATGCCCCACGAAACAATACCGTAAAGTCTAGCATCGTTTGGCTTTGCTGGCTGATAGCCCACAAGCGGACCACCGGAATCGCCTTGACAGCTATCACGTCCACCCTCGATGTGACCGGCACAGAACATGCGCTGTGTAATGGGTAGGACAGCATTGTACAATGGTAGGCAAACATCGCGCGGTATGAACGTGACGTCAACAAAACGAAGTACTGGCGATACATGATCATCTGAACCGGTCTCGGCGCCAACACTACTTTCGCTTGTCAGACCCCAACCGCTAACAAACAGTCGTGTATTCGCATTAAGCGTGTCCTGTGCGGTTGCTATGGTTAACGCTTTCAGTTTCGTTGTGTAATTCAACTTTGCATTGAGCACAATTAGAGCAATATCATTGTCATGCGATGCTGCTGAATATTCGGCATGTCTGATCAAATTTCGTACACTTAATAGATGACCACCATGGGCATGTTGTGTTGATCCGACGCGTACGCTATATCCGAGTGCATTCCATGGCTCTTCAATGCAATGTGCTGCCGTGAGTATGAAACGTTCGCCGATGATGGCACCGCCGCAAATGTGTCGCAGATACAATTGCACTGAAACTTGGTGTGGATATTCTTGGATTTTTGTTGCCATACCGCCCACAATGCGACCATCGAGATATTCACCAAATGCGAAGTATGCCGTCAAAAGACACAAAAGTATTTCAAATAAAAGATACATTTTATGGCACACTGCGTGATCATCAAGCTACAATCGATGTATGAAACACCCACCATACAAGCAATTTATAAAAATACGTATACGGCAAATCTTATCTCGATCATTATCGGACAAAATTGTATCGTTTATCTTATTTGATGACACGAAACTTCATTAAACATTTAATTGTTTCGTTCTCAGTTATCTGCATTTTATTTGTCTTTAGCTTTTACTTCTATATTTTCAGACTACTGACCTAGTGATCTTTTATTTGTATTGACGTTTATTTTGATTACGACATTTTAGTAAACAGCAAAAAGTTTAAAGATAAAGAGCTGATGTCTATAGAGAATGTATATTTCAGTCACAGTTTTTATTTATCATATAAAAGTATGCTTAAAATAAAAAATAATGTAAAGAATTAGTAAAATTTATGAAGGCTACAAAGTATCATGGTCGAGCACAAAACTAATA
The DNA here is from genome assembly GCA_037044515.1 of Phortica magna. Classification (NCBI taxonomy): domain Eukaryota; kingdom Metazoa; phylum Arthropoda; class Insecta; order Diptera; family Drosophilidae; genus Phortica; species Phortica magna. Next base: position 142,172 of record JBAMBP010002046.1, on the reverse strand, counting down.
AAAATTGATTTTCACAAATACAATTTTCAAGCCGAGAGTAAATAAGGCAATATACACATGCACATCCACATCTTTCCATCATTAGGCTAAAAAAAGGATAAACAAAAATTTTACCTTACAAAACCACAATTACAAGCACAAATAATTCTCCAACAAACATAATTCAAAACACATCAAGTATCACTTCGTAGCTGAAACCAAAGCACATTCCATTTGTTAAAAATAAAAGTATTTGAACACAAAAACGAAAGCACAAAAAAATTCTTCCACACATGTAACTCCATACAAAAGCAAACACATACACATGACACAAATAAAATAACTACTTAACAAAAAAAAATACTAAATCCTTTAATACTTTACGTTAAATTAACTTTCTATGGCAGAACACTTTTTAACCATTTTTTGCCATAGAATAAAATTTTACGATTTCTGTTATAAATAAACCTAATAAAACAATATGTAGGGACTTCAACACACTTGCACACTCGTACTCACACAAAGGACATGAATTATATTGTGTATGTGTGTGTATACATTTATGTTTTGTTGAAACCCCACAAGTGTGCCGCAGTCCTGCACATACATAAATCCCATACAAATAATAATAGGAAATTTAATAACAGAAATTTTAGTTTTATGAGTTTTGTGTCTAAAATATTATACAATATCTGAACACACACACACTCATAGTCAAACAAAAAAAGGACTTGCACAGCTTCACGCCGAAATTTCAACTGTACTGCTGCCACTATATTAGAAACTATAAGCTTGCTGCTACTGTTGCCTTTATCCGGTGTGGCGGGCCGCGTCGAAGCTCATTGTCAACGGGCCACAAGTCAAAGGCTCACTTGGTCGACGTTCGTTCGGTTGAGATGCCTGGATCGATGGTTGGATTGTGTGTTGTTTTATTATGTTGGTGATTTCGTTGTTATTGTCGCTTTTTGTTTTTGCTCTTGTTTTTTTAAGTTATTATTTATATCCCTTTTGATTGGAAAGTAAAGTGAAAGTGTCAAAGATTTCTGGCACAATTTCTGGTTTTCGGTTTAAGTAATTTGATAAAATATTTTACGACTTTTGTTGGTACGCCGACAAATTTAACCACTCAAGTGCGTTTCCCTTTTGTGGTTTACAATTTCGGGCGACAATCACGAGCCCAGCATGACGTGTCCGTTTTTGGAAAAGTTATAATTTAGTTTGTTGTTGCTGCCTAACACTTTGTCGCCGCTTTAAGATTTGAACAGTCTAACTCATTGCATTATTGCACATGTTGAACATATTTTTGTCATGATTCAATCAAATTGATGGTGTTGAGTCACTGAACTTAGTTGAGCTCAAACGCTTGTTTACGCTACCGTATCACGCTTACGAAGCATACATATGTACATAAACATAATAAAATTATACATTTATACATATATACTGTATTTGTACACTAATGAGTGGTTAATTTTGCAACTGCGTGATAAGTATTATGAGTAAGTCGTGTGATTCTCTCAAACAAATTTATTAAACTGCCCTTGAAATAATCTTTAGTTACGCCAACACAAAAAACTACTATACGATGCATATGTTTCCGCACGGAGCCCACGAGTTATGCATGCATTCTGCTGATAAAAACGAACTCGAAGTAACATGGCATAACAAAAAAACATTCCTTACTGAATGTGGTTTAGCTAATCACTATTCAAAAGATGAACAATGACTAAGATGAACTTGTGAACCGCATAAAATATCTTAGCCACAAACCTAGTCAAATACTCAATTCTCACATCTGCAAGAGCACGCAAGAGAAGGTGTTATGATATGGTTAAACTGGTTGGATTTTTTTAATACTTTATTCGATTTTTTGTGTTTTATTCACAAAATTAACTTTATGAAGTTCTGTTACAGATTTTGGAGACACATTACATTAGGTAGATAAACGTATTTATGGTTTCACATTGGAAGCTACATTCTACAAGATCGTGCAACTATACAAAGCACACCCTCCAACACAACAGCAAACTCCAGTGCAAGCCAAACAGCCAAGACAACATTTGCCACAACCATTTGATGAATTTGTGACAAAAACAGTAGTTGACGGTGCTCCCTGTGGCATAAGAATGCTCGGTTGCATCAGCGGTGCTCCCTGTGGCATCACAATGCTCGGTTGCATCGGCGGTGCTTGACCCAAAATGCAAGACGGTGGTGCCGATGAGTGACAAAAATCGTCTTTGGTTGGCGTATTCATGACTTCCAGAACTTTCCAATAATCAATTCAATGATCAAAATTTAACAGTTACAATTTTATTTATTAAAATATATTTTTTTTGTCACGTCTTGTTCTCTGTTCGACTTTGTTACGCAGCCAGCGCGAATTTGGTACTGAAATAGCATACTTGAATATCAAACAGTTCCAGAAAGTTTCGCTTTTGTTACCGTTTCATAAAATCTCAACTGATCTCAACGTAAACATAAAAAAGTGCCCATCCAGCAAATTCGAAGACAATGCGATTGCCGATCAAATGAGTTTTCAGCATTGTCGAAGGAAGAGGTTGTGGAGGTTGGTGTGGGATCAGTGTAGTCAACAAAACGGGAAACGAAGCATTGTTTGTGGATGAAGAGGTAAAGGGGTGTGTTTTCGAATGAAGTGGTAGAGAGTAAGATTGTAATGAAATATTTATTGTGGATGAAGGGTAAGGTGAGGGTTACTTATTTTTATCGCGTCGTTAACTAAGAGAGAAACGAAATGTTGTTTGTTGTTGAGGAGGTAGTGGACGGTTCGCTTGTGTGCCGCATTGGATCTATTTTCGGCTTTACCGAAACTTATATACTCTTACAAGTGATTTCCCAATTATTCTTATTAGAAAATCCTGATTATAGTTTTCGCGACAAACTGCCTGCAAGAATAAGAAAATTGCTAACTTTAAGACTCTGGGAGGAGTTTGCATTGAAACAGACAGATGGACAGACGGACCTGGCTATATGAACTCGTCTTGTCGACCTGATCAAGAATATATGCAGCTGTGGCAGCACAAATAGCACAAGTTTCAACGATGACTTCAAATGCGTTTATTTTGACCTTTAAACATTTTAAAACCGTACTTTTGGCATAAATGTTTTCTTTTATATTAGTTTTAACAAAATATCATCGTAATGTAAAACATTTAATATTAATTTGATTATGAATTCGGCAAAACCATGAGTGGTCATAAATTGGGTTGGTCGTATAAATAGCACACTTCTATTTCCATTGCTAACTTTTTTGTTTATTAGTAAATAAATATTATTTTCTTTTCATTTCAATTGATACTGTAAATGAAATTGGGTAGAAAATGGTTTCACATTGGCAGCTATGTTCTACGAGATCGTGCAATTATACAAAGAATACCCTCCAATACATATAATACAGCAAGCCGAACAGCAAAGACAAACGTTGTAACAACAATCTGATGACTCTTCTTTAACAACAGTAGTTTGTGACGCTTCCTGTCGCACAACTATTAACTGTTGCGTCGGCGGCGCTTCCTCTCGCACAACTATGTACTGTGGCGTCGGCGGTGCTGCCTGTGGCACAGCAATGTATGGTTGCATCGGCGGTGCTTGACTCAGAAAATAAGACGGTGGTGCCGATGGGTGACAAAAATCGTCTTTGGTTAGCGTATTCATGACTTCCAGAACTTTTCAAAAATCAATCAAATGATCAAAATTTAACAGTTACAATTTTATTTATTAGAATATATTTTTCTTTTGTCACGTCTTGTTTTCTGTTTGACTTTGTTACGCAGCCAGCGTGAATTCGGTACTAAAATTACTTAGTTAATATCAAACAGTTCGAGAAAGTTTCGCTTTGGGATCAGTGAAGTCAACAAAACGAGAAACGAAACATTGCTTGTGGATGCAGAGGTAGAGGAAGATTTTTTTTTCAAATAAAATGATAACAGAAACAATGTAATGAAATGCTACTTGCTTATGAAAGGCGTCGCGTCGTCAACTAAGAGAGAAACGAAACGTTGTTTGTTGTTGAAGAGGTAGTGGAGGGTTCGTTTGTATGCCGCATTATCAACCAACAGAAATTGCAAACGCCGCTAGTGTATGAAGAGTTAGGAGTGGGTTACTTGTCGAATAGAACTAACGGTTGATCTACTTTTGTTCATATGATCATAATCAAGCGCACATATTCAACACGTCTCGATGGTAATTAACTGCGGTTTTACAGTCGACTTATATCCAAAACCAATAATTTCTATGTCTCTGGCACACAATAAGGTATTACAATAAAAATTGTTATGTGGGCTATGTGGACAAAGAGGAATGAGATTCCAAAGAAAAACTGGGCGTATGCACAAAAGGGGTAGTGAAGGGTATACAATCTTCTTTAAGGCCGAAGAAAGCCTTACTGATGTTTATATCATGTTATTTATTTATTGTTTTGTTCTTATTTCTTTTATAAACCAAAAAATTCAATAAATAAAATTCTTAAAACTAAAAAAACTTAAACAAAAGCTAAAACAATCAGGGAGCTAATTTCGGCTTTGCCGAGTGTTTTCCTATTTATTCTTATTAGAAACCCCTTTTTATAGTTTTGATAACTTCAAAACTCTGGGAGGAATTTCTATTGAAACAGACAGACAGACAGCCAGACGGACATGACTCGTGAACTAGTCTTGTCGACCAGATCAAGAATGTATATACTTGATGTAGTCGGAGATGTCTTTTTCTCAGTGTGGCAAACTTCATGGCAAAGTTAATATACTCTTGCAAGAGTATAAAAAATTAATTGTAACGCAAAACCTTCAAACCTTCAACAGTCTGAGCAGCAAAAACTGCTCCGTTTCTATTAAGAAACGTTTCGTTTTCATTTTGTTTACACCAACTACACACATTGAAAATTAGCGTGGAATGCGATGCATGTGATGGGACAGAAAGGCAAACTGTAAGTACTAGTTACTCTGATGTTTAGAGTCTAAAGCAAATGTACTTTAACAAGGCAGGCAATGCTCTGCGACGTTGGTTTTGGAGCCACGCCTGTTTACATATCATGGGAACCTTTGGTGGATTGTTGCGTACAAATACATGATGATGAAAAGCTTGCAAAGATGTTTGAAATAGGTTTAAAGTATTGCTGACCGAACTATACTTTGATTTTGATAAAAACGATAGTTTTAAGAGTTTTGCAGAATTCACTTAAAATCGATAGCGACTTCTACATTTTAAGGAAAAAAAAAAGAAATTAAAATGCTAGAAGGTTTTTTTTAAAAACAAACTTACATTTTTGTTGATAACTTTGTATTTTATTTTTTTTTTTTTTTATAGGGAAAATTTAAAATTAAAACAAGATCACCTTAAAAAAATAATTCATTCATAATTAATTTTTTCCAAAATAAAATTTATTTTAGACCGATCGTTCTTTTGACAGCTGATTGTTATAATTTTCCGATCAAGCTGATTTTTACATATAAACTGCTTACAGGTAGAAGCATTTTCTAAGTTCTTTGTTTAAATATTTTCGATATCGTTATAACTGAGCGAGCAGTTAGCAATGAACCAAACAGACAGACAGTGGGGCATGCCAACATACATATGTCAACTCCTTATTCTAATGAAGAATACTATATAGCAAACTTCATGACATCTCTTTCTCTTTTTTTTGCAAGACTGTTAAAATATTTTGGCATATTATTTTGACATTATACATGTATACGTTTTAAGCATTATAATGATCTAATTTTTTTGCTAACACACACCGAAGATTTTAATAGCGTAGCTTTGCTAATGTCATAAAAGTTATTGAATCACTTAATAAAATTATCTTTGACAAGTTTTGCAACAGATTTATTATTAACACTTGTTATCTTTGCAAGAAAGATAAAACTAAATAAATTTTTTCTCTTTAGTTACATGTGTTTATACCATAATCTGCAATCAATATGCTATATATACAAGACTTTAAAATTATAATATTGATTTTATTATAATATAATTAACACACAACTTTAGTTGGCAATCACTTCACATTTATTGGCTTTACAAATGGCACATTAATAGTATACTACATGATCGTGCAACAACAACAACAGTCGCCGCAGCCACAACAGCACGGACAGCAAGGACAACAGCAACATCCTTTCTCCTTGGGCGGCGGTGGTGCTTGGACGATGACAGTTGGGCCCGGCTGGGGCGGCACTTGAATGACTTCGACGCGTGTTCGGTTATCCATTACGTTAAAAAAACTTTATATTATAAATTAATAGGTAAATAATATTTGCTATTTGCTGTTATTATTTTGTGCTCCGTTTGAGTTATTGCTCCTGAGCGGGTTCATTTGTTACTGAATCGTGAAACAAAAGGAACATCAACAGTTAATTTTTTTTATCAGAAATAACAAAATTATCTCTGTATGTTGATACAAATACAAACGTTTTTGTTGTTCCCTAGCGTCTTATCTAAAGTCACGCCGTATGTTGTTGTACAATGGCCAAGTGATATAATGAATTAGGTGCACATTACCTTCATTGAAATGTTAAAAATATTATTTAATATGTACATATTTTTTTTTTTTTTAAAACCAAAGAATATAAGGTTAGTTGTGCAACGCCATCACGATTGATTCTGTGCTATATTTTGAATTTGCGAATTTCTTAGCTTATGACTTCAATTTAGACTTTTAGTCTGTTATAACATTTGATTTTATATTCTTTACTAATTCCTTAAATACTCACCTGAATGTAAGACAATTCTATTTTTTAAGTGTCTCAAAACAGTCATCAAATTAGCTGTCAATTAATCGATGCTTCACTGTAGTTTTTAGTTCGATGATGTAAATATTGTGTTAACTGACCTGATCGATTAAGTTGAAGAAGCCCAAAAAGTAACATTGTTTGTTGCCTTATTTTTATCTTAGCTCATAATTTCTGTACTAAAAAAATAATTATCGACGCACTTCTGACGAGCAAGGTTATATGATATTTTTTTATATATTTTGATAAAAAATTTTTTGATTTGTTGATAAAATGTACTTATCAAATAATACTTATTTAGAAAATTGATTGTTGAGTTTTTGGTAACAATATATTTCGATAGATAAGATTGTCATACTTATCTCTAACATGAATGAATCACGACTTAACATCTTTTTCACAATTATCTAAAGGATGACTCGAAAAGCAAATATTTCTTTTCGTTGATCAAGAACTCGGTGATTATATGATGATAATTGTATTACAGATAAGTTATCTAATCAGAATAAAATTCATGACCAATAGCGGAGACAAAACTATAATCTAAGTAGATTTTTGCTCAAATGAGATGTTTTACTGATTATAAACAATTGCTGATGCATATAAATGTGTTGCTTTGTTAGACAAGTCATTGGCTTATTGTACGTTGCTCAAGTGGATACTAACAGCTTCAAAAAGTTGCTATTAAGTTTGATGGCATACAACATACTTACAAATTGCTTTTATATAATTTTACATGCATATGAACAAAATAAACCCGACATGTGCTCACGTACCGTATTTATATGTATAAACTTATCGAAGCAACGATCTCAATTTAAAATCTCTTTTTCACTTGCACTTCCCATCTTCCTACCGGTTCGCCTTCCGACAGTTCTGTCCAACGCACAAAATTAATAAATATCCGTTTACAATGGCGACGATAATTAGTGTACGTGATGTTATTTGCCAAAGCTTTGAATATTAGAAACCAGAAAAAAGGGGTGCTAAAGCAATATTTTTCAACGTGTGTAATGCGATATGCAAAAGGGCATTGGGTGGCATGAACACTGCCGTGCCACATATAACGCCACTGTGGGTGGCTGGTTGGTCGGATGGCGGTTGCCTTGGGCTTGAGTGGAATTTACATCCGGTTGTGCTGTGCTTTGCACGCCTTTGCTGGGTGTCAAAAGCGTAACTTGGTTGCTTTTTTGTGTTTTGCATATTAAATAAGGCAAATACGGCAAAATAGACAAATTGGTTTAACAGTGAGGAGGGAGCGAGAAGCAGCCAAACAGACGTGGGTGAGTAGTGTTGAAGTGTAGTGTCAAAAAAGGCATTTTTTTTTATTTATTTCGTTTCTTACATAAGGCAACGCTAATGTTTATAAATTAGACAAAAGCCAACGGTTGTGTGTTGCAAGTCTTTTACATGACACGTTGATAAAGTCTGACACGAGATTCATAACCTTTTTTGCATGCAAGCAATGTTGTCTTCTAAGCTTTATGCAAACTTTAAAAACCTTTTGAATTTTTATTTTTATTTATTTTATTTTTGTTCAATTTCTCTTCTAATTTTGTTAGCTTAGGGCAACAGGTAACTAAAACAGGAAAAACCGAGTAAAATTTGTTTATTAACAAGTCAAGACACGCACTTTTTATGCGCTACTCAGCATTGGAAAAAATGCTGATCTTGCTTGTCACAACGGCTGGGAGACAGGAGGAGACGAGAGGTGTAGCGATGAGCGGCATTGTATGACTTAGCATGGCAATATTAAGCATACGCTCTGTTGGCGTTTTAATTGTAGAATGCTTTGGTTCTAAAAATGCTCCAAGGCATTAATGAATGCCCGTTTTGTATTAGTTGAATAGAACTTCTCAACTTGCATGAGTCTTGGCAGCATTTTGCGGTAATATTATGTTGACACACATGTGACGTCAATTGAGACTTGAATATCTTAAGTTGAGTTACTGTGCCTTGTGTTTTTTTCACATTTTGTTTTACATTTTTTTATAAGAATTAAAAAAGACAAAGCACAACAGTGAAAATGTCCCGTTGTTTAGCTGCAGCTGTTGTTGCACTTTGAAAAGCTCCTGCTGATGTTGCTTTGCTACTGTTGTTGTTGTAGGGCTCCCAATACACTCAACTTGCAACACGTCGGGCAAAGCACCCTCATTTTGAATGCAGCAGTAACAACGGCACAGAGTACCTTCACCTCAGACAGACGACGAATGTGCATGTCAGTCAGTCAGTCAGTCTGTTAGTCTGTTAGTATCATGCACTCATGACTTGCATGATATGAGTGTTGCATAATTTACAGCGAAAAAACAACAAAACCAACGACAAGAATAACAATCAAATCAACGAGTCACAATGCATGGCGTACAGTGACCCCGCAACATGTTGCAACGGTCCTAACCTGCCGCGTTTGTCGCTTCACAATTCAAAAGTTAATGCGTCATATTGCGTAAATGTGAAAAAAAAAATAAAAATAATAATAGGGAAAAAATGAAATCAGAAACGAAGTAAACAAAAATTTATGAAGGCATTATAAATTATGCACTTGCAATGCAAGCCAACACGGCCGCACAACAAAACTCGACTCAACTCATGACACAAAATGTCGCTTGAATATCCCTTTTGGCATTTTTTTCTTTTTTGCTGCAACATTGTGGCACAGATTTGTTGCACGCTGGCAGGCAAACAAACACTTGCCTTGCAGAATTGGGGAATTGTGCTTTATTATAATGCTGCTGCTTCTTCTTCTTCTTGAGTCAGCGCATCAATGACGTCTCACTGCTTTTACTGCATTTTTGTTAGACTTTACGCCCCCATAACTTTTTTCACGAAGACGGTCGTTTCTTACGCACATTTTGTGACACATGTCACATGTTGTCGAATGGCATTGCGTGGTGGTTGGCCAACAAACAACAAAAAATTAATATTGAAAAAAAGGGTTGTGTCAACGCACCGTGCATGTGCGTGCGTGATTTTGCTTCTTGCTTGCAAATAATTAAAAATTTAATGATTTATGTTCCCAACGGTTTGATGAGACATTTTAGATGCGCTATAAAGATTAAAGTTCTGAAAGTTTTCAAAAAGTCAAAATATCGGTTATATGCAAGACTTATTGCTTACATGCAAATTTAACAATTTCTCGGAGGTTTCTGGCTGATAAAAACCGCAAACATCACCAAGATTTCTGCGTATAAGCGATGCTTTATTAATAATTTAGAAAACAATACAATTGAAAAATATTTCGAAATTATTGTTTCCAACGTTTTCTTTAAATAAATGTGCTCGCAACTAATTGTTGCGGCTTTGAAGAAAAAATGCATTGTAAGCTTAGTAGTCCACAGGGCTGATCAAATAACAAACATTTTTGCATAATTGCAAAGTGACGTACATTTTTTTCTACCCTTTTTATTTTTAATTATTTGCACTTCAAACAAAAAAATTCCCTAAAAACATACATTTTGTTATGCAGGGTTGAAATTTGTCTTTTTTTATTTTTTCATACTACAACAGTGAACAAGCTCGTCGAAGCATGAAAATATGCATAAATGCGTGTAAGCGTTTCATAGCTGCAACGCCCACAGTGTTGAATGCAAACACACAAATATTGATTTTAATATTTTTCTGTTTAATAAATAAACAAAGCATAATATTAAAAACATTTTATACAACGAAAAAAATTTGCTGCACTTCGTTTAATTTGTTTTGCATGGGTAATATCGGTTTCAGTGGGCCAATCGGTGCGAATATAATAAACAAACGACATGTCTTATGGAGTTGGTGAAATTCGTATGTATGCAGTGAGACTTCAAAAGGTGATATATTCTTCGAAAGAAACACACTGTCTTGATAGTTCCTTGGTCTCTGGTGTGGTTTAATAAATCCGAATGAATTTTTGCCCAACTTTGATCAAAGTTTGTCTATTTATAGATGTTAGTTAATGGAAGCAGCGATTCAAACCACCACACAATTTTATACAGCTAACAATTCGATCATTAGTAAATCGTTAGCTATGAAGTTCGATGTTGAAACTTTGATCCGATTTAAGGTCTAATTGCTTGCAATGAGGCGTTATTTGAAACATTTAAAAAAAAAAATCATTTCCTCAAGAACATATATAAATAAATACTCCATAGAGAACTCCTTTTCAAGAATAGACAAAAAACAACACGAAATTTAAATCTTTGCATTAATTTCAAGCCCAATATGTTGCATACAAATAAATCAGCACAACAATATAGATGTTTGTGTGTGTATATATAAAAAGCTGAGTCAGAAATGCAACGGACCGAGACTGAGTGCAACTTTAATTTCAACCCTTTCGTTGCACTGACACGGTCATAATTTTTAATTACTTTGTATTATTCATTATACTTTGGTGCACTTTTATGGTACTTTCAGTTTTTCATTTGTATTTTTGACGAAACATTTCTTTTTTTTTATTTCCATGAATGCATTTTAATGCATTGCCTTATTTTAAAATATTTAAAAAATCACTCGGTTTTTTTGTTGGTTTTGTCATACGAAATTTTGCATCCCTTAATTTTTTAATGAATTCGACATATGCACTGTCATACATGCAGAATGAAGACCCAATGTGCAAAGTACAAAAGTAAATTAAAACTTAAATATTTAAGCATATTTGACTTTCATTAAACAAGCACTGTTTCAATGCCAGAAACACAAAGGTGGGCGACCAAAAAATAAATGAAAAGAAAAATCAAACCAGAAATTAAACGAACTATTTAACCCCTATATAAGTGAAAAATAAACGACCATGAGCATAAAATTGCTGGCGTTGAAAAGTCAAGCAAATGGCATAAAAAAAAAAAAATACAAGTCAGTCAGCATTCAATTCAATAGAAAAGTGCAGACAACTTAACTGAACTGAACTTATGCACTCAACTCAACGTCCATGCTCACTGCTCATGCTCCCAACTCACACATTTACACAACTCATGGTTTTCACTCCTGTCCAATGCTCATATGCCATCGACTCATGCTCTTTGCTAAACTCAACTTTTGCTGTATGAGTTGCCAAATTAACGTTGTCTTTACCGTTGAGCGGCGCATTCACTTTGCCAACCCAACACAACTCATTTCCGGCACACATACACTAACATGCTCGAAAAACAGTGTTGCGAAATGTGATAAACTGTGCGGTCGTTGTCGGGCATCGCATACTTAATGCTAGATTTTAATTAAAACTAAAATGCCACAACACATTTATTTCGCTTCTGTTTTTTTATCTGGTCATATTAAATTTTAAAATTGGTGCAACAACAAAATTAATTGCAAGCATTTGCAAACATTAAATGAAAGAGCAAGCAAAAAAGAGGAAACACTTCAATAAACACATAGACACACACACACACATACGCAGCCAAAAAGTAGGCAGCACAAATTATCACTACCAACTAAAAACAGTCAATATCGAATTTTCTTGCGTTTGCTGTGCGTTGCGTTGCGTTGCTCGGCCTTCTGATACTCGCTTGGTTGTGTCCATTAACATAAATCACTTTGATAAGTCTATAAAAGTAAATTTTTATTACTTTGAACCTGAACATAAGTCTTCATTAGTTGTGGTGTGAGCAAAAGAAGTTCATGCAAGCAGAGCAACTTTAGTAGCGTCTTTACGCGTAGGCGAGTGAGCGAGACAAGGAATGACAAAAGTGGTACGCGTTTCTATGTGTTTGTGTGTGTGCGAAACAAGCGACCACAAAAATTATGACCACAAAGCTGGAGTGGGTGGCAAAAGTAAGAAAGAAAAAGAAAAAAGGTTTCTGCTGTCGTGAAACTTTCAAAGTTACGTTATGACTTCGTTTTCGGACATTTCATTAACAACAAAAATGTCTGCTTTCAGTGCAGGTATCGCAGCCAAGGCATTAAGAAGTAGCAACACATAGCATACTTTTGTGAGTTGAGCGTTTTTAACATCAACAATTTTGTCTGTCTGTTTGTCTGTTTATCTTGCGATTGCCACTTCCGACCCTTTAACTTTTTTTTTTTCTCTTTTTGTCACCATATTCTTAGCTTATAATTTTTGACCTTTATGTGCACATTTGGTCTTGTATTTCAATTAAAATATTTGCGGTTTTAATTTTTATTAGACTAACTAAATCACATTTCGAGTAGTTTTACTCAACACGCTCGTTGCTTAACGACGTTGTTGGCGAATGCGGCGTCGAAATACAAAACTGTTGCGTATAAAATTCGTTTTTATATGTTTTCTAATTAAATAAAGTGTAATTAAGCTACATTCAGGTGATAAGTTATGGTTGTTCTTTACTATTATGGTAATACTAAAATTAAATTGCCCAAGTTTCACTTTATTGTTTTTACGTGAAATATGACACGTGTTGCTCATAACAGCGTAAATAGATTATGATAATGTTTAGTATGTACAACTTATAAACAAACACCAACTAGTCGATGAAAGTTTATTATATGAAATTAGTCGTTGAAATCAGACAGTACAAAATTCGTAGCATAGTTTTTGGCAGCACATAATTATTTATAAATTGGAAAAGGTAACTATATAAATCATTCAGATTGTCCTCTAAGTTTTTCTTTACTTGTAGTTTTTTTTTTATTTTTTTAATTTTTTTTTATTTTTTAACACTTTAAAAACAAATGACTTTAAACAAACTAAACACTTTTCTTTTGAACACTTTACCCATTCGAAAAACACCGTTAACCTCATTTCATTAAATTGTAACATACTTTTAGTTGCACACTATTAAAAAAATTACGCAAATCAACAACAAAATAAAAAGGAAAAACCTTTTTACTTACCAGTCATGTTAGATAAAAAACCAAAAGTGGCGCTCATTACTTCACATAAATGGTGCTCTGGTATAGACTGAGAGAATTTTGATGATTGTGCCGTTGGGGTACAGTGATGGGGGTGGGGTAGGAGCAGTGAGTTGATGTAGCCGTAAGTAAACTTTAATTTGTTTTAATGCATATGCCCAAAACCCCAATTAGAAATCATGCATGTTGGTGCGCTATTAAAATTGCTCTTGCTGTTTTGTTTTTGATCCTTTTTCATTGGTTTGGTTTAGTCGTACAAAAAAGCAAAACAAAAGCAAAGAAATGTGAATAGAGTACCAGAAATGAAATGGAAAAATGAAACCGGCACAAGTGCTAATGTGCAGATAAGCTTTATGACGAGTAGCAATGTTGACGACAACAAAAACGACAAGGATGACGATGGAAACGCAATGCACAGGTAAGCATAGTGTAGGTGCTTTGGTCGGTCGGCTTTGTTTGGCTTTGGCTTTCGCTTCTGAAAAACCGTCGAGTTGCTGAGTGTGCTTCGTGTTCGTTTTTCATGTCTGTACTGATAATGACTAAGCTTTCTGTGCGGTTTTTTGTTTTCACAGCGTTTGTGTGTTGGCTTAATTTTAATTAATAAAATTTACATTTATGTAGATTTCGTTTTTATTATTATTATATTTGTTTGTTTCTTTTTTTTTTGTTTTTTTTTTTTACGAGCTTAGATTATGTTTTATTGTTGCTCGTTTTTATCTTCACATGTCCAGTGGGGTTGCCATTGTATTTTAGGAGCACTTCACCTTAATTGCTTTCACTTGGCTAAGCCTTCATTGTACTTTCACGCGTTTCTGGTTCTGAAAGCATAAACTGCCAACTTACCAACATCAAAATATAAACTCAAATTTGCTACAACATTAACAGAATTGCTCAATCAAATCTAATCAAATTGCATGCTTGCGTTATGCAGTTGATAAGTACAGATGCAATTACGCCCACGGTTACGGGCATATATGGCACATTTATGTCAGCTATCGGCACTTCTGGCCACAGCTGCGAGCAGGCTTGACTCATGCACATGCATGAAATTTCAATTTTTATTGTATTTGTCTTGGCTGGCGCTGGACTCTAACAGAGCATTTTAGCAGATAATTGCTCAATCTGCACGAGCAGTCAACAGACGAAGAGAAAGAGAGAAGGAGACAGCCAAGCGAATGTATGTTAAGCGCACACAAGACAACAATCAAATTGACTCTTGCATCAACTTATCTCTCGTCTCAACAGCGTCTGGCTACAATTAATAGCACTAAAGGAGACCAAACATTTTCGTCTCAGCTTGAACTTTATACATTTTAAAATGCTTGTCAAAGGCTTAAACAACATTTAATGATTAAGGCATTTTGTTTGCTTGCATAAAGGATCATATCGGCTAATAAAATTTATGTTTTCTTATTTGCATGAAAAATAAATAATAATGTGTTGAAATATTTCATGCTCAATGTATGTATTTTTAAATTGTAAAATTTGTTAAATTTCTCTTTTTTTCATGACGTAAAAGCAACAGGCGTCAATACTTTCTTACAGCTTCCCTGACAAGCTACTCAGGCCGTTAGTCAACCGTTGCAGATTTTATAACAAACAACACTCAGATAAAAAAAAGTAAATATGAAAAAAAATGAAAATTCCTTAAAATAAATAAACAAGCAACAACTGAAGTTGACTAATGGCCTTCAGTTTGCCAAGTATCAACCGCCCACCATCATACCCAGACTTTCGCAACCCTCCTAACGTTCATTTAAACAAAACCACCTTCACATACTCATGCCTCTACTCATGCTCGTACTCATACTCCAATACCCTACACCATAACTTTTCACTTAAATATTACGTCACTTTTCATTTGATTTTTTTTTACTCCATTTGTAATCTTTGCCCCCCCCCAAAAAAAAAAGTGGGCACCGAAAATCAACCGTCATGTGGCGACTTTCTCAGCGTTTCGTTTTCGTTTTGCGTTCTTTTGTTGTTTTTTAACGCCACATTTGTTTTGATTTCAGCACCATTCTTTCATATGCGACTTTGCCTATTTTCATTTTTGGCTTCTACACTTTTTGCCTTGTTGTTTCTCTTGTTTTCCGCTGCCACCGACCGTGGTTCTCAATAAAAAATTGCCAAACATTTAGATAACAATGTAAATTTAGTGATATGTGTGTTTTTATTTCATGCCTTCACTCATTCTTTGCCCCCTTTTTCGCCACGTCTTGGAGTGTTAGTTGCACTCTGATATGATTTGAGTCACGTGAATGATGCTTAGTTTGAGAAAGTAGGGTGGCATGCATAATGTATTGAAGAAAGCTTGATTATAATGTTTTGAAATTTGCTACAAGTTGTTGCACTTTCAAGGTTCCCTAGCAAATGGAATCAATGCCCTAAAGCAAGCTACTTTTCACATAGCTGTAACTAGAGCTAATTTTGCTATCACATATACCTGCAAAATTAAAAGAAATATGATTACTTACCGTCATTCATTCAGTCACACATCAAATTAATGTGTCTAACTGATAACCCTTGCCGTTGGCACATATGTATCTTTTAGTGACACAAAACAACAAATCGACGGCAGACAAATGAAACGTCTAGACGGCTTATGTCGTCACTCTACATTTAATGACGGAATTTTTGCAATTTTTCAGACTCGTTTAATTGGCGAAAGTCCGCATTAGTCGGTGAAATTCAATGAAAATAAATATTTTTTTAGCGCCTGATGATTGACAATCAATTTTAATAAATGTCAACATCGTCACGACAATCAGTTTTCCAATCAATTTATACTTTTAAGACGACGATGACGACGACAATGGTGGTGATGACGATAACGGCGACGACACTTCGTGACAATTTTCTATTATTTTGGATATTTTGTTTCAAATCCCACAAGTCAAAGCTTGGCATGGAATTTAACACTTCACTGTGCGGCATTGATTGCGCTCAAGGTCAGCTTGTGCGCAAAGGGAAATGTTTGACACAACGGACCTTCGTATGCGATTTGTTATAACGCCTACAAATAAAAATAAAAAAAAAAATAAATAAAAATAAAAGAAATAGAAAAAAGAAATAAAAGGAATAAGCAAATTAAGTTTCGAATTTGACATTTTGACTGATAAGCATTTTATGCCAATACCGGCAAGACGCAAGTCGCAATTTCCTTTTCCTGCCACCAACTTCATGTCGGACTGACGTCAAAGTCAACTTTTAAGTTGTTTTGGTGTTTTATTTTTCGCTTTCCCTACTGTTATTTTCTTGCTGTCACAAGCACAACTTTTGCACAATTTTACAAAAGTTTTCATAGGTAGAAAAAAAAAACAGCAGCGAAGACAACCAGAAGTTTAAAAGTGACGCAAATGAAATAAAATAATAAAATAAAACGTTGAAAAAAGTAAGTAAAGCGTTGCCGCAAAAGTGCCATTTGTGGCAAAAACACATGAGCCCAACAAAAAAACAAAAAAAAAAAAAGTACTCTGATAAGGCAGCAAAATACACAGAAAGCTGTAGAACAGCACCTGGCGCCCAAAAGTATGCCACGTGCGAAGAGACGCACCGTCATTGTCATTGTCTACAACTAAATGTCGCCACTAAATGTGTGCCAAGTATTATTGCAGAGACGACGACAACGACGACGACTCAGTTTGGTGGCACCTAATTTGCCACGCATTTGACTCCTAAAGGTGTGCTACACAAGGCAGGCGTATACACACACATATACGCACTCATGTGTGTAAGACTGCGTCTGTCGTTGGCTTGTATAAATTAGGCGCAATAAAAACAAAGTAAAGCATCGCGCCAAAACATGAAAATCCACTTGTTATAATTTAATCGAGCTGATAGAATTTTTATGACTATTTTTTATAGTGCCTTTTGTGTTTTTGTTTCGCAAGAAAATGAAAATGTCTTCGACGCGTTTCAACTTGACGTAATTTGTTTAAAAGTAAGCTTGAAAATTTGCTACGAAAGTGATTCAAAGACAAATTCTTTCAAATGTGTCTGTTGTCTTAAATCAACCTGTATGTTTCTATACACACATGAACAACACACAAATATGATAATGGTGACAAAAATGTTTGTAGAAAGTCAAAAAAATAACCTCAGACCAAATGCAGTTTGTCTGCAATATATTAAACAAACTAAAAGTTCTGCAAACTAACAACGTGCACCAAACCAAAACGAACAACAACACATACAAACAACAACAACAGCAAATAACAACAATAATAATTTTCAGCATATATGTATGTACATTTATGTATCTGTGAAAAGTCATGCCTCAAATGGCAAACTTCAAAAACAAAAACATAAAACTTTCAAATGAAATGAAATGAAACAAAATTAAATATAACTTTTGGTTCAATGATAGTAACAAACAGACAGTCCGCTAGACAGACGGACTAGCAGGCAAACAAAATCATAGAGAAAAAGTTGGAATGGAAATCGTTTTTCTCTCTAACGAAATTATGATTGAGACTAATAAAATTATTATTATTATGTGTGTGTGAGTGTGTGTAGTTG
Organism: Phortica magna; assembly: GCA_037044515.1. Classification (NCBI taxonomy): domain Eukaryota; kingdom Metazoa; phylum Arthropoda; class Insecta; order Diptera; family Drosophilidae; genus Phortica; species Phortica magna. Next base: position 124,122 of record JBAMBP010002046.1, on the reverse strand, counting down.
AGAGCGTTGAGTGTTAAACTATAAATCAGCTTGATAAATAGTCAAGCAAGTTGATTACAAAGTTGACTCTTAAGCAGTTTTTTATTGCCTTCGCAGAAGATGAGCTTTCACAGAATACCTTATATATGTGGTTAATGATAATTATAACATTATAGATAAGTAGATACATTGCTGGTTAGGCGAATAGACCTCTTATTAGTGTCTCATCTCAACAGTTCCTAATTTCCACAAGTTCTGCATTGCAGAACATGAAGTGATTTTGTTCCTGAAATGTCGATCTGCGGGAGATAAGTAAATGGTGCCATTTGACTTGAAAATATTTTCATCAGCCACACGATATGACCGCCTGAAAGAGCTGTCCGTGGTGCTTTCGCTATATGATAATGCTTAAAGCAGTCGATCAAGCATAATACTAAGCCATATTTTAAACCAAAACAACTTGAACTTCAATTGTTATATTTATAATTTATATTTATAAATATTAAATCATATTAAAAAACACAATCGGAACTATAAAGGAAAAAAAAAATACCATGTATAAAAAATCCAATTAAGTTTTATGTGCTTGCCACGTGAGTATATTTTTGTCTTCTTTTTCTCTTTCTCCCATTTCTTTTTATAGAATAATATTTTTATCAACCGCAAAAAGCCAATCTGTGTTGGCCATTTATTTTCGCATTTTTTTGGCTCCTACAACTTTGCATAACCATAAAAATTAACATATATTTTCATGCCGCCTCATGCTTAAACACGCAAATATTATGCAAAATAATATTCACATATCGTCGTTTGTGCTCCTTTTTTGCTTATTTTTGTCATAATTTTCACATATATATCTTCTTTTTTTGCTTGTCTACTTGTTGTCCTGTCCTGTTGCTGTTCTACTCATGCTTGTCTTCACTCTGGTGGCAATTGTTTGTGGTTTATGACACTTTTTTCTTCGTCTTCTTGTTGTTTTTTTAGGTTTTGCTATCTTCTTTAAGAGGCATTGTGACCATCTTCATATTGAGCCCTCTACTGATTGAGCAAGAAACGCGTTTGAAGTTTTTATGCTTTTTTAACGGCTTTTATTATAAGTGAAATTTTGATTTAGCGTGGGCAAAGCGAAAGTTGCTTGTGCTTGTGTCATACTGGCATAATACTTCGAACGATATGCTTATAATAGAAAAAGAGATACTGCAAAGCAACGAACCGACTTGCCACCAAAGCAAGACGTTCAAGTAAACGAATGTTTGTACATAAAAATGCAAATTTTTGTTGTGTTTTCTTTATTCTGCAACAACAAATGTGAATATTGCGAGATGCTTATCGATGGTCTATTATTTTAAGTGGCATTAACAAAGACAAAATCATTTTCATAAATTTGTGTAGACAAAGGCGATACAATGCAAAGCAACATTGTGTTAAGTGTGTGTGTGTGCTGTGAAGAGGATACATATGTATATGCATTTATACAGTAAAAGGTCTTCCAGTAGACGGTTTCCGTAGGTGTAGAACTCTCTAAGCCGGACGCAATTTATAGTTTTAAGTCCAATGTCATAATGCTTCGACCTCTTCCGCAGAAAGACACACTACTGATTATACTGGTAGCGTGGGAAACCTTTTATTTCCATTGTTATATTCGATTAATTTTTTCATGCTATATGTTATATAATGAATTTTGTTTAAAACTGTCATATTTGTTCTTTAAAAAAGATTCTCAAAAGACTTTAACTTTAACTTGACTTAATTATTCAGCAAAAAAGAGTGCAAATAAAGTCATACTTCTGTTTCATTCATTTCACTCGTGTATCATTTGTATGAAACACTTATAAACTGCTCATTTGGGGGTCTCACGTAGCAGACATAACTTGATATTCAAGTGAATTGAGCAAGTGTGTGCATGTGGCAGTATTGATGGAAACATTGTTGGCACCGTCAAAAAGTCAAATATGACAGCGCGCCTGGGGATCGGCAACACAAAAGGTGTCATCGTTGTGAATTATTGTATTTTTGTCGATTTTTTCATTGCTGTCTACTCATGTTGCAGCTTATTTTTTTGCTGGTTATGTTAAAATCACATAAAAAATGTATGTGTGTTTGTAGCAAAATAACAAACAAACAAATTATATAAAAGAATTTTTTTTAATGGTGTGAGTATTAATTCAATTTTGTTTGATTTTGCACATTTTCATATAATTTTTTGAAGTGTCGGCAGTTAAATATACAAAAAAAACAAATGATTTTTTTTTGCTTGTTTGGAGTTATTATTTAAGCAATTTTAATGTTTTATTTTTTTATATTATTTGTGTTTTGCAAAGATTTACCATAATAAATTGGAAGCAGTTCTGTGACACATGACAAAATGCCACATAAAGTTTGCATTTCTATTTTTAATTATAAATGAAATCAAAACTCAAATCAAATACATTTATTCTATCGAAATCCGCTTACATATTTAACAATTTAGGTCATGTCTTAAAATTTAACATGTTAGCCACGCCCCAAGTTTTTTTGTTGCAGCTATAAGATTGTTTTACAAATGCGTGACTATTTAAAAAGTTTACACCTTAAAAAAATAGTTATGCAAATTAACACAACTGAATGAGTTCAAATCAACCTATAGGCTGAGAACCAAAGGGAATTGAGTTAAATACAAAAAAAAAAGGTGAAAAAAATAAAAAGAAAAAATCAACATGCAAATCACTTGAAAATCACTCAGCTTGAAAATTAAGGATAATCCTTAAGTGCCATACGCACTCATACATATACACATCGCAAAGTATGGTTGGGGGGGCGAAAAGCCTAATGCGAAGCATTATGGCCTGTCGGGTCTAAAAAATGTACATAGAACTAAGAATATTGTGTGGCAGCAAATAGTGGCTTGCTGGCTCACTTGCTCACTTGGCTTGGTTGACTGGACTCGCGAATGTTGAACGCCTTTGCATGCTAAGCTAAACACGCGCTACTCAACGCTGCCATAAATCTAAAGTATAATAAATTTTAACCGCAAAATCACACATACACAACCGCTCAAGCATTCAACTGTTTAGCAGACACGCTACGACGTGGGTTGTTCGATGAGGTTTTTGTTGCTAAAGCAGCAACTATCGATGAAAACAAATGGGCAATATAATATATACAAGAGTCAGGCAGCTTGTCTAGCTGTACATCTGCCTTTGGAGTCGCCACATGAACACATGTGCATTTAGCATATTATTTAACCTGCAAAAAGCTCAAACTTTACAAGTACCTCTCGTTCGTTAAGCTTACTACAGGACGTATGAGCAATGCGGAGTTAAGTAAAGCAAAGCAAGTTAAACTTGACTACATTTAGCGGTAAATTTGTGCGCATTGTCGCGTATTATTTGACTTTATTTATGCGTTTTTCACTATTTGCTTCCTTTTGAGTTTTTGGGGCGGCAGAAACTAAGCGCCTTTGGTTACTTTGGGCGCTGCTGCCTGCCAACACATCATCATAATCATCATCATAATCATTATTAAATTTGGCGATTGCATGCCAAAGGACTTTTGTGTGGATTTTAAACACACAAACACAACACTTTGATATTTTCACTCCAACAACGAATGCGATAATAGTGAGAGTGCCTGTGAAATGACGCGATAATGGCGCGAGACTTTTTTTTATTTCTCATTCATAAGCCTTTTAAGCCAAATAAAGACCGACGGACATGAAAATGAGCAGAAGAAAAAATTATATTATTTTCACACATACACGCGAGCTTTAAATGGCTCAAATGGCACACAACAATAATAATAATAAAAAAACCAAAAAAAAAAGAAAAAAGAAAAGAAATTCTCTCAAGTGTAAGTGTTGCCAATGGCAGCCGCCAACGCGATTCACTTCACTTGGCGCGAGCGATAATCACTTGAACGCGAGCAACTTCATATACAAATTGGCTTAAAAATGGCTCTGCCCTTATGTGAGTAAACATTTGATAGTGTTTGTGTGAGTTTGTTCATTTCGGTTGGCTTTAGTATTTGCTTTATACAGTAGTTTTGGGTATTTTTTTATGTTTCTGAGTTTCATTCTCAGTTAATATGCTTTTACCATCGATTGACTTGAATTGAGTTTATTGAAGGGTTATCTCTTTTGCTCTGGTATGCTCTTCGCGCTGAGTTCGTATATAAATAGCGTTTTTTTGGTTTGGATAAATTGAGTTGTGTGTCTCTAAGTTAATAAAGATTTTTCAAGAGAGTGAACCATTTTTTCAAACAATCTGCTCTAAGCCTTAACTTTAAAAATAAATTCCACTGATAACTCACGTAGTCATCGATATGGGTGATTCCACAGTTTTAGTCATAACCAACTCATAATGACTCATTACAAATTGTAAGCAATCGTTTTTATCTATATTTACTAATAAACTGACAGCTCATGCAAAATACCACAAAATGCTTCAACCATCGGACGTGTTTTCATATTATGTATTAGCCATCTCATATTCATTTATACGTTCCTCACGACACACCTCCCAGCAAAACGCTGATAACATGCCAATAGCTTATTTCAACATAGTAGTTCGTTGAATATTCAAACATAATAAAACCAAAATCTAAAAAAAGGAATATATTTTATGGCCCAACAATATGTCATACAAGGTGCAATTATTTGATCAGATATAGCCACAACTTGAACTGAAATCGAAATCTATGACTATTCTGATTAGATAAAGCTTATCATATAATATTTCGACAACTATAAAAATTCATAGCTGCACTAGTCAATGAGCGCCTTAAATGACAGTTTAGTTACGAATTAAACGCCACGTTTGAAAGACTTACCGCAAAATATTTGTTAAAGTTACAAAAAAATGCCACCACCAGGCGGACATGGACATGGACACGGACCAGGACCAGGCGGGCACGGCCACGGCCATGGTCACGGTCATGGGCATGGACCACCACCACATCATGGCGGACCACCACCGCATCATCATCATGGACATGGCCCACGACCCTGTTGTTGCTTCTGTACAATTCAATAGCACAATGAAAAGCAAATCATTTTACTTTCTAAGAGAATTTATTTAATCTTTAGTTTTAATTAACATTCGTTTTGATTTTAAATAAACGCTTTTTTATTTTACACTATAATGCAACAACAAGTGTCTTGTTTTGGATTTTCTGCCTTTATTTCTGGTTGAATATCCGTGCCTTCTTGGTTTTCTGTATTTGTCGTCGTATTTTGAATGATTATTTTAGAACTGTTGAATGCTTTCGTATAGTCAGGTGAATCCATATTGGTTGACAATAAATGATAAAATGAAAGTTGCTTTACCGGTTTACTTAACAATAAATGTCAACGTTCTGAAAGTTTTATTTTGTTTCGCAAGTAATTATAAAACAATATGTATGCCGATAAAGCTTATCTTAAAAAGATTATTAAAAAGCGATAAAAATTATCTTAAAAGTCTTTTTAGTAATTTGTGCTTGCATACTTTTGGGGATTTTTACAATAAATATGTTGAGATGCAAATTATGTTTTCTATTTTACCGTTTTTTCATGTTGTTTTATCATCTTTTATTTTTTGTGATAATTAAATACAATTTGTTGTTTAAATTTGTTTTAATTTTTATTTTTTATAAAAATGCTTACAATTTATTTGATCAAAGAAAATTATTTGAAGATGACATAATCTGTAGAATCCAAAAGTACAATTATGTTGTTCCATTCCTGATCATCCCTCAATGCAACTTAATGATGATGGTGTGGACCTTGATGGCTTGGTGGATGATGAGAAGGTCCGCCATGTCCTGGTTGATTATGTGGTGGTCCGCCATGACCTGGTTGATGATGGGGTGGTCCACCGGGTCCAGGTTGGTGTCCATGTGGCTGGTTTGGATGGTGTGGTGGTGGTGGTGGTGACATATCAATTTTAGTTTCACGTCGAATGTTTACTTGGAAATGTCTTGCTTCAAACGGGCCTCTTTTTATACTACAAATAATTAGAAATATCTTGACTTTTATATATGACTATTTTCTAAATAAGTAAAATAAACTATATACAAACAAAAAATCTACAAACATTGTTATCTATATTGTCTAAATGTTTTACGTGTTTAACTTATCGCATTATCGGTCGACACCTTAAATGTTATTGTTGGATTTTCCAAAATGATAAAAATAAATAAAATGACTTTGTTTAGACCTGCGTTGTTTGGAATTTCCAAGGTTTAAAGGCACGAAAATGTTTTATCACATTGGCCAACGAGTGTAAATTTTAAGGAGAGATAAATATTAAATGGAACTGTACTAAGTAAAACAGAGAATTGTTTGAACATTTGTTTGTGATAAAATAATTGCTATGTTTGTCATTTACTTGTGCGATTGACTAATTTGCCAATATTAGCTTATGATTTGTGACAAACGTAGTGTGTGAAACAGAAAAACAATCATAATACCAGAATGACGAGCTATAGATACAAAGAATGACGAGAAATGACAAAAAAATTCGATCAATTGATATTGTAACACGCGGACAGACAGACGGACACGGCTATACCGACTCTGTTCGTGGTTCTAATCAAGATTATATATACTTTTTTACTGTCGGAGTCGAAGACATCTTTCTCTGCCTTGCAAAGTTCATAGCAAACTGCTTATGTATTTAAAATCTGAGTTTTTAAGAAGATATAAAAAATCGAAGTTTTGAATTATATATAAAAATATTTTATTTCAATGATTTTGCTATGTATTTATGTTTGTGTCTTTATAAACATATTATCTCCATTTACTTAACTAAATAAAAAAAATTTACAATCAATCATGAATTTGTTCTCTTGAAAAGCATTGCAAAATAATAGGAGGAAATTTGCGTTTGTTCGTTAATAATGATGATGTGGGGGGCCATGGTGTGGCGGACCGTGATGTGGTGGTCCGTGGTGTGGCGGTCCGTGATGTGGGGGACCGTGATGTGGGGGTCCGTGATGTGGTGGGCCATGATGGTGCGGAGGTCCATGATGTGGTGGCTCATGATGGTGTGGTGGACCGTGGTGTGGTGGTCCGTGATGTGGTGGTCCATGGTGCGGAGGTCCGTGGTGTGGAGGTCCGTGGTGATGTGGTGGTGGTGGCGGCATTTTGACTTGAAGTATTTCTTTCTCTATTCAAAATTTAATATTTCAATAACAATGTTTGACTTTCGAGTGTCGTTGTTCACTTATTACTGACGAATAGAACGCAAAAGCACTTTATTATATTAGTGAACACAGTTCTGCAAGTACTGCACGTTCGATTAGTTTAGATAAGGATTTATGACAGAGAGTATCTTATCGTGTATTTCACACCTATTTTAGAAGTACTAAAACGAACAGTCAACTCTTATTTAGCTTACTTCCTGCTCTTACGATTGAGGCCGGGAACCACAAATGATATTGACGTCTAATACTAACTTAGGATTCACACAATATTTGTCAGTTAGTCATACTTTCATCATTGAAAAGAAATTTGTGAATAGTAGATCTCAGATGAGATAGAGTGTTGTTGATAAACTTCATTATTGTTTTAAAATATTACAGATGTCACAAGTGATAATAATACGCAAACGACCTTGATTTTAAGTTAAAAAAGCGGAGAAGATCTCTAAATTAATGAAGTGTGAAGAAAATTAAGACCATTTAAAGATTTAAAGAAAAATATATTGTGTACTCCAATGTTACGGCGGGGCCACAGAGCACATAAAGCCAAAACTTAAACGGGACAGGCGACATGCAATATTGAAAAGATATATACATTTTTAATTGTTCACATTTGATTGACAAGCTCTGGAAAAAAAGGATTAATAGGTCCTCATATTCCAATAGAAAAGGCCCTCAACTATAAATATTGTGTAGAGAAACAAATACATTTTTTTAACAAGAAAATTTGCCGAGAAAAAAGCGTCCCATAAACAAACGAATGATAGAATTGACTTTTCTTTTCTTTTGTTCCAGGTTAATAGGTTAATGTTCTTTCGAATACTTTGTGTGGAAAGAAAAGTCTGACGTGGTATCATATAATCATAATTTAAAATTCAATAGTTCTTGATTGCAGTATTTTTTCTTGATGCTTTTAGTTTTTACTTAAAATAATTAAAAAAATATTTTAGTTTTTATAGTTTTTTTTTATTATTATTTTTTTTTTATTACTATTTTTATATAATAATCTTTGTTTATTTTCTTTTTTTAGTTTAACTTATTCTATTTTATGATTTTACATCAGTATATTGTGGGATCATTCACATTTTTTTTAAAATAGTCGTTTGACCAACTCTTAATTTACATTAATATTTTAAAAATTCGTTATTATCTCTCAAAGAAGTAGTTTGAGTTCTTTTAAGCATATCTTCCCCTCACACCATTGGTTCACTCAACATGTTTACACTTTACCAATGTCCATGATGATGATGATGGTGTGGTGGTGGTGGTGGTGGTCCGTAATGATGGTGTCCTTCATAATGAGGGCCATGATGTGGTGGTCCATAATGATGATGGTGATGATGTGGTGGACCATGATGATGGTGGTGGTGATGGTGTGGTGGTCCATGGTGATGGTGTGGTGGTCCATGATGTCCCATGTGCAACGATAGTCCACCAAGTCCAAGTCCAAGGTGAATGCCAAGACCGCGTCGGTGATCGTGTTCAAAGTCGTGATGTGGCATTTTCTTTTATTTATTTTATGAAAGTCCTTTCTTTATTTTCACTTTTTCAGCAGCTCTATAAATATGATCTGCAAACTACAACGGCGTAATTACAATTGTTTGATATTTGTTGAAATTTCTTTCATATATATGAATAATCGAACTTGCTTATCATTTCCTAATCTTATCTTTTGGGTTATTGCCTATTGTTGACAACAAAAAAAAAAAAAAACAAACACTCACAAAAATGATGAATCACTTAAGGTTGTCTTATGATAATCACATATATATTGAACATTTTATTACATTTTTCTTTGGGATTTTTTTTGTTGATTGGCTTATCTGAGGTGTGAGTTTTTGACTCACGTTTCATTTGGAATTTGCGGATTTCAAGTTCGTGCTACCTATACTCTCTAGACAAATATTAGCTTATTAAATAAATCAAGAGTATTAATTATTTGACTTCAATTGTTAATAAAATTAAATCAATCAATAAATTATTTTAAAGAAAGGACTTTCTTTATATGACCAATAAGTGTGTTACAAAACATTTCAATCGACAATCAAACAAAAACTTTAAGACAGTAAAAATATACAGTGTAAAATACTACAACTTGGGTGAGAGTTGGTTTGAGAGCAGTAAAGAATTTTATAATGAGCACATGTTTCTTGCTGATTGCTTGTCATGTCGGCTGTCAAACTGACTGAGCTTAACAGAACTGTGTTGTGTGGGGCTGAACTGAAAACTAATTGCAGTGAAAAATTCCTTCATCGTTAAGAAACTAACTGAAAAGAAGCGTTTAAAAAAAAGTATCTTCGATTGGCAATCAGTTTAAGTTGCAAGTTGCTGTCACACACATGTGATGTTGAACTCGTATTTGCTTCGACAACTGTTGAGTTATTAAAATTTAATTAGTTGCTTATTGCTAATTATTGTTTCTAATTACTACGCAGTACGTTCTCTTGTCTTAATAGACAAACTTGCTTTTTGTGACAGCTAGTGGGAGTATGTGATGAACTACATTTCGGAAAATCAATTTTAGCTGTATCTACTGCCTTATTTAACTCATTAATTTAGCAGTTTTCATTACATTAATTCATATTGCTTAGGTAAATAAGATGCAGTTCAAAATTTAAAAAAAAAATTCCAATTTCCACGCATGCCTTCAAGTATGCAACAATATACTTCTGGCTTTGGACAACTTAAATCAAAAAGCTTAAATTAAGTTTTATGTTGAAATGCTTCACTTCACGTTGATTATCAACGAATAAAAAATAACAATTGATATGAATGCTGTTCTAAAAAAGCTGATCAGTAACATTTTTTCTAACATTCTCATTTGATTCATACGATGTTTTGATTTTTGAATCCAGAAAAGAAAGAAACACATTTTTGATGAAAATATCGCAGAATACATTACCGGACAGCTCTGTATATTCTGTCAATCGACCGTTATATAATCTTTATCCTTTATGATGAAAATGAGACCTGGAATGTTTTTTTATTATTGATTTATATTTAATATTTCGGAAAATAAATAATTATATCATTTCAATTTACAAAATTATAATATATACACTTTATCTTTATTGCTTTAAATTGCATTCGCCATTTAATTTTGATTGCCGCTAATCATACTTTACACTATGATTTATTTGTCCACTGGGTACGATCATGATGTGGAAGACCGTGATGAAATCTAAATGGGGCGCCATGGTTATCACCTGTGCGTTCTGATCGACATCCAAAATGACGATGCTGTGATGGTCCAAACTGTTTTAATCCGCAGTGACCATGGTGTCCGTGATGGCCACGATGTCCATGATATCCATGATGACCATGATGACCATGATGACCATGATGACCATGATGACCATGATGACCATGATGTCCATGATGTCCATGATGTCCATGGTGTCCATGGTGGCCGTTATGTCCATGGTGATAATGCGGTTTCCAATGAGGATTTTCCGCATGTGACGACATCGCACCAAAGCGCATAAACAAAAAGCGACGATGATTATCCATATCGTTATTAACCATTTTGCTTATATTATTAATTAATATTTCACAAGTTTTTCTTTATCTTTGATTAACGTCTTCTTTAAACTCCAACTGCGCAAATTCAAATGTGCGCCGTTTAGTCGAAGCCCTTGTATTTATAGTGAAAAACCGGTTCAGTTGTTTATATTTACCTGTTGTTATTGTTTCTCTTATCTTTTATTTTGGCTTTAGAATTAGGAGAATGCTAAGTATAAACATTGCTTATTATTGTTTTATTATTCTCTCTCGATGGTTGTGCCTTTGCTCACGTTTCATTGATAATTTTCAGATTTCATCATAACTGATAAAGCAAAAATATGTGATGTAATAACAATAAATTGAAATTAAACATAAATCAGTAGCAGTAACACTCAAATTAATAGCAATCAAACATTTTATCATATTTTTAGGCCAGTTGATTTATTATTCTTTTTTAAATTAATTCTCTTTTTATTTATTAACGACTGACTCAATTATTATCGCATATATCTAAACGCAGAAAGGCATAGCCAAAATCAATCACCTTCTATATCTGATCAATAATATTTTTACTCTATACAAACTAAGGTATCTCCTTCAGTGAGTTACAAAGTTCATGTGATGAAATTATTTACTAGTTGAAGATTATGAAAACTTACCATGCCTGCAAGTAGGCAAAATAAAATGCCGAAAAATAACCCGAAAAAAATTCAACATAATACTTAACACTCTTCAATTGCTTATGAAACTGTAAAATTTCAACCCAAAAAGTATGCAATGATGTTTGAAGTCTGCAAAAATTATGCCGTTCCAATATTTTTTATATTTTTTTTTTTTTTTTTAAATTATTATTAAGACATACGGGGTAATCAAGATAACTCTTTATAGCCTTTTTTAAACAATGAAAACATACGAAATTATCATAAATTAATTAATTATATGAAATTATATTTATAAATAAGTAATTAATTATTGTAGCATTTGCTTAGAAAATAAAAATTGATGAAGTGAGGATATGGTTTATTTAGTTAATAGAATTGTGACTTCGAAATTCATGTAGATGAAGTCGAACGGTACCACTTAAAATCAAAAGTTAGCAGAAAAAATAAAGTTGTATTATTTATTAATAAGAAATTAAGATGATGAAAACGACGTATGTTTAAAAGCAAACGGCTAATAAGCCAAAGTGTTCATATTCTTTTGGCAGATGGTGAGTGTTGTTGGCTTGTTAGGTCTGCGAGTAGAGCAATGTTAAAAGCCGAAAGATATATATTAGCCAAAGCCAAGACTTGAATGGTTATACGAAAGAATAAAACGAAAGACACGAAACAGGAAACGACGTAAATGATGACAAAAACAAAATCATGAAAAGACATCAACGAGTGACGAGTAACGGACAAGAGAGCAACGTAATTCGTGAGATTTAAAATGTAACGAGTAAGTCAGCTGGCTTGTAAAGGCGCTCTCTGCCTCTCTTTGTCATTCTTTGTGACTCAATGAGTGTAAAATGTGCACAGGGGCGCCAATCGTTAACATAGCGTTAAATTTCGGTACTAATATTAAACGAAAGGGAGAGCACACATACTCGACATGCGCGAACATGTTTGTGCTCTTGAGTGAAAGAAAAATGTCTCGTTGTTATTCATGAAAATTTCATATGTTACGTGTAAAAATGTTTTGGTTTTGATATTGATGACGATGTTGTATTTTTAGTGTGCTTTTAGGCGTCGAGGCAATATGTGCCGATTGTCAGCTGTATGCGTGTATCTGTGTGCAAATACGAGCGTATGAGTGCGTGCGTTCGTTTGACAATTTTTACCCTCAAATAAACGTAATTGGCTGCAATATAAATTAATTGGCACGTAATTACTGGGTAAATCCCGACTGGGTTTCTCCGCACAATGCACACACAATCGTGTAGTATTTGCATGTGCGAACTGACAACGGTGAGACTTCAATGCTGGAAGCAAGTTTCAACCAAATTACAATTGCTTGTAACATTGTTAAGCCTTTTGTTTTGCCTGCAATGGTTTAATACGTGCTTCATCATTACTTACCTAAAAATTAGTCTGCACATAAGTTGAAGAAGCAAAATGAAGGCATGCATGCTTGCAGCCATCACCATTTCATGGTCATTAATCATGCACAGATGACCACAAAACTAATTTCATGTGTTGTCCTATGTCTCGCACACTTGTCCTTTCTGCTGACTTGTCACTGCTCAGTTCAGATCGTCTTGACTTGTTTTGCAGCATACCAGTTCTTCCATTTTTCGGTTCGCTTATATAGTATATTGTACTTTTTTTGTTACCTCCTTGTTTTATATACATTTTTGTGTGATGTTTTTTGGTTATCGTATATCCTTCTTCGTTTTTTTGGCATTCCTGTTCCTGTTGTCATACTCATTCTCAGTGTGCTTGCATTGAGTCTGCTTCTTGTTTTCGTTGTTTTGTTTTTTTTTTTTCGTTCTATCGATTTTTTCGGCGCTTGCTTGTATGCTACACTTTTTTGCTTTTGCTTTCGGTTCGTTTTGCTTTCTGTGTGCGCATTGCTTTCCATAATTTGTATTAGTTTTGTCCTTCTTTTTTTTCGTTACTTTCACATGCACATAAGCTGCCTGTTACAACCTTTGACCGCCCTTTTTGCGTTCTCTCACCACGGTTACTTCATTTAATAAACGCTGTCACTTGTCAGTTATTTGACTCGTCTGTTACTGCTCTTCTTTTTAAGCGTTACAGTTGGGTCAGGTTTATTTATTTATTTTCTTGTCCCTATGCTTTTTCAAGGTTTTTTTGGCTTTGTTTTGCTGTCGACTTTCGTGTTTATCACAAAATATTTGTTTTATTATTATTTGGTTAATTAGAACTATCGAGCCCGAGGACTCATTGGTTGTTTTCCTTATTTTTATGTTACTTGCTTTGGGATTTCACTCGACACTTGCGTATCATTGTGTCAATTTGCTTATGGCTTGCTTTCAATTAGATTATTACCCACAATTACTGACTTAAAGTATGTGACAGTTACAGCTTTTCTTAAAGATAAATTTGTGGTTTTAAGTAAACACTAAAGTAAAGACAAAAAATAAAAAAAAAACACCAGCTAGTCACTTGAACGTATAACTTAATGATTCTCTGGTTTGGCCAAGGACAACTCGTCAATGCACGCACTTGAAAATTTCAGTTTATCGATTTACAATCTGTGAACTGCAAGTCCCGCTACCATGTAGCATATTCACACAGATAGGCAGACTATGACAATTGCTTGACATGCGTTCACATTTTTGCTAATGTGAAATATCCGCTTGCAAAGTAATGTCAGACTGGATGTTCACTTCACACTTGCATAATGGCATCAGTTCAATATTCTGTTATGATATTCAAACATTTATTTAACCAATAAAAAATAAATCGGAATCTATTAAATTAAATATCAAGAAGTTTGAGTTACTTGCGGATCAAGGGTTTTAATTATGTTTAAACCACAAGCTAAGTAAACAAATTATATAATTTGGTTGGTTTTCTAGTTTATTCGATGATTGAACTTCACGTCGAATTGTTAGTTTGACGTAAGTGGTGTGAAGTTTCAAATAATATTGGAGTGTTTAATCCTCTTCTTGTCGTATATAAAACCAATTTTCAACCAAACTTAATACTTTTTAATACCTTTTCGAACGGCGAAATAAGAAAAAACCTGTTTTCATTATGTTTTTCTTTGATAAATACATTGCCTAATAAGGCTCACCTAGCATTTGAATAATTTTGGATATGATAAAATTCCTAAAGCTGTAATTCTGTTTTTTGTTAGTCACATAATTGCATAATAATGTCAACTATAATTGCTTAAGTAAATGGCTTTGGAACCCACTAGCCGGTGTGCTGGGCTTGACCAGTTATCGTGATGTCTTCACTTTGACTGTTTCAACTACAATCACTATAAAGTGGAGCATTGGTTTGAATTATTGTTCGCTCAGTAGATGATATCTGCTTTAGTTTGCCGATTATTAAGATTGCGTGGTTTATTTAATATTGAAATGCCGACAAGTCTTTTTTTTAACACACATTTATGCGTAATCTTAACCAAGCATACTAAATTTATACCGCAACAACGTACAGGAGCAACGCCTTTGAGCATGCAACACTGACAGCTGCCACTCAATATGTTTTTGCTGCTGCTCTTTACTATTTACTGTAATTAAACGTACTTAATATTAAAACAAAGCGCACAAATCCGGCTTAAGTTGCACTCAATGTGCAACGCTGTCTGCCGGCGAATTCGACGTGGCAGGCAACCAGGAAACGAGTTGAGTTAAGCTAAGCGCCATGCTGAGGTGCTGAGTATGCTAGAAAGAACTTATATAAAAAATTAAAAAAATAAATAAGTAGTACGAATATTATATAACAATGTGAAAAATTACGTCTAGACAGACTTAGACAACAACAACAACAATAACAATAACAATTGGCCTAGGCAAAGTCGAGCTTGTAAAATGCATGAAAAAAGAAAAACAGAAAAAAAAATCCATAACGATTCATGTGCTCACAAGGACATTTGTAATAGGCTGTGGTGACGCTGTGTCTTCTTCGGCATGATGCATGCAAAGTGCACAAAAGTAGGCAACGCAAAATGAATAAAAAAGCCATAACTAGTTATATTATGCATGTGTGAAAACAAACAGCAACTCAGGCTGTGCGACAGCGAGCGCGAGAGTTAAAGTGCTCAAGAAGAACAGAGCTCCGCTGTGCCGTGCCGTGCCGTGCCGAGTGGAGGCCACACACTTAATGCCGCATAATGACCTCTTCAGTAATTTTTTTTTTTTTTGAGTTTTTCTTTTTTTTTTTTTTTTGGTTTGTTGTTGACAACGTGCTTGATGTGCACACTACAGGAAGCTACTGTGCTAATAATGATCATTATGATAATAACAGCGGCGACGATGATGATGATGATGATGATGATAATGATAATAGCAATGATGAGGAGACGCGCTGAAGACTTTATGCAGCGAGTAAGAACTCTTTTTCGTAGCTCGAGCTGCTTGGCGTGGTTTGGCAGGAAGTGTGACAGGATATAAACATGACGCTTAATTTTGCATATTAGATGCGCGAAGCGTTCACATTATTGTTTGCCTTCTTTTTACCTACTGCTGCTGTTGTTGTTTTTGTTGTTGTATTTGCATTTTTAATGAGCGCATTTTGCACACGCTCTCACACATACGAACACATACACACGCAGAACGCACACTTCGAATAATTGGCCGTAATTTGCGTTTAAGCGCCTTATTTGCTTGCATAAGTGTTGTATGAATATGCATGTGTGTGTGTATGTGCGTGTGTTATAAAATGAAGTAGAGAATAACGACAAAGTGCAGACCGGAAACGGAAATGATTGCTTAAGTATAACACATACTTCAGGGTGCTCATTTGAACGTTTGTGCGCATATGAGTGTATATCTGTGTGTGTGTGTATATGTGTGTATAGAAGGACTGCAAAGCGCTTAAGTTAAGTGTTGCTTATTAAGACAATTAATTTTTGAATGTTTACGTAAAAGTGAACAATACCAAGTGCGATTTAAAAGGTTACCATTTTTGAGTTCACAT
This sequence comes from Phortica magna, assembly GCA_037044515.1. Taxonomy (NCBI): domain Eukaryota; kingdom Metazoa; phylum Arthropoda; class Insecta; order Diptera; family Drosophilidae; genus Phortica; species Phortica magna. The sequence continues at coordinate 107,887 of JBAMBP010002046.1, read as the reverse complement.
ACCTAAATCTATTACTGAGCTAATATGTTGTCATCATATCGCCTGTTTTCTAGTCACTCAATTGTTTTATTTTATTCATGTAGCATGCGTTTTGTTTTAATACTTATTTCTTTATTCCTAGAACTATGTTTTCCAAATTATTCGAAACGTCTTTGAAAAAAATCTCTAATTTACGAAAATTCATAAAAAATAAGCAAAACAAGGTACCAAAAATTGTTATTACAATCGATGACGACATTGAGGTCATCGATGAAGAGAACAACGAAGCGGAGACCAAAAGCAATAGCAGCAGCAGCAGTAGCAACAAACACAACAACAACAACAACAACATTACATTCAATACAAGTGAATGCATTAGTGATGAGAACATAGAGCTGGAAGCAAAAGAGCTTGAGGAAGAGGAAGCGGCGCAAAAATACGATTGCAAGAAAAGAACACAAGAGTGTAAAAATATAAAATCAATTAGAACAAGAATATCCATGAAGGGCGAAGATGATGCGATCGCTACACCGATGTCGGTGAAGTTGATAACTACAACAGCAACATCCCCGATACCAGCAACAATGACAACCATGACAATGACATCGAATTCAGTACCAATTATTTCAATTGCAGCAACTGCCGCAATAACAACCATGACAACGTCATCGACCACAACAATAACATCGCCGTCAAGTAGCACGAACAGCAGTCACTGCATCGGCGCCAGCAGCAACCACAACAGCCATAATTCGGACAGCAGCACCGAAGATGAGGGCCTCAGCTCAACAGCTTGTGAAATTCTTTTGCCGTGCGGTTTGCCCGATGTATCAAGTAAGTGTTGCTTCCGTTGTTACACATGTTCGGAGAAATTCAAGAATGCGAATGTCTTGTGGCATCATTTACGTGAAAAGCATCGATACTTTCAGACTGAGTATCAGCATGAGTATCCTGAACATGAGCTAATCTATACGACGGCTTATGACTCGGACTTCATTGGCTATATTGAGGACGATGATGAATATGATTATCACTATTGTGATTTCCTCGATGAGCATGTCGTTCGCAGTAGCAGTGTTATCAGTGATGGCACTGGCGGTAGTAATAGTGCTAGCAGTGGCAGTGGTGCAGCTAGCGGTTTAAGTGACAATATCGCCAATGCAGGCAGCATCGATGACATGTACAACGAAAGCTTCGTTTCTTTATCATCCAATAATTACGATAGCAATTGCGATGTGTGTGATATTTTACAAGCTGGTGGTGATATTGTCAACGATTTTCCTATCGACATCAACGAGGCTCATGCAATTGCCAAAGCAATAGACGCCGACGTCGGTGTCGATGAGGATGAAAGAAATCTGGGTAAATCACTCAAGAAGTTACCAGAATCTGAGAGTGATGATGATTATGTGTTGGCACCAACTTGCCAAGAGTCAGAAAGTTCTTCTGATAATAACAATAAGAGCATTTGAACACTATCATAAATAAGAGTTGACTTATGTCAAGACTTTGGTTTATTGAAATTTGTTTTTTGCTTTTTGCATTTTGATTTGATAGATTTTTAGCTGCTTTAGTGCAGCTTACATTAAGAAACCAATGAAACCGAAACAGACAAAAAAAAAAAGGAAAGCCACTAAAATGTCTCATTTAAAGCTGTTAATATTTAACAGTTGCACCTTTTTGAGGCAACAGATGGTATTAAATGTACTTCATAATTACAAATAAATTTTTGTAAGCAATAAAAAATACAAATATTTCTTCTAAAAAGCATTTTCGATATAAAATTACAAAAAAGATTCTGGTTTGGTCACTTGGATTGGATTTCACTTTCATTGTTTGATCCAAACTATCGATCAGCCTTCTATTTGGCAATTAATCTTGAAAAAGTAGTAGAGTAAATAAAGTCCTACTGTCCACTGCTATGCTAAGCCTATCATAATCTATTGTTTCTTAAGTGAGTGTTAGTTTAATCGATATGCTATATTGCTTTATGTGTTGTGCAGCTTTGAGTAACATAAGAATACTCAATTTCAGAAATAATAGAGTGTCACTTTGACTTTATTAGCTAAATTAATTTTTTTCTTGGGGAGCCTGAACAACTTACTTTCTTTGTTTAACCAAAATAACTGTCTAAAATATGAAAGTTTTCCTTTAGTGAAATTTTTAGAGTGAAGTAATGTGAAGTATGATGAGCAATTGAAACTAAATGAATAAATTATAAAATTATGCATGACATGACGTTTAAGATATACGCAACGAAATATTTTTCAACTGTTTGCAAAGAATACGTGAACATTTGCAAATACACAAAGTGATTCATTGCAATCAAATTTTGTGCAATAATTTGTGGCAACATGGCTCTCCTTCTACCGCAATTTTTATCGTTGGCGCCCAAAATCCATAACCGTTTTTCTTTTTTGCTGGCGCCGCCGATTTGTGGCGGCCAAGTGTAGTTTAAACGTTGCTTCCGGCGGCTTCCGGATTACGTTTTCATGCATCCTGCTGGCAAGCCAAAGAGGAGTAAGTAAGAGCGAGAAGAAAACATATTCAATAACCATAAATTTATGCAAAATGCGCGCAAATTCAATTCGCAATGAAAACATTTCCTTTATGCCATTTTTCGAATTTCCTTTTTCTTTTCTCATATTTTTATTTTCTTATTTCTACTTGTTTTTTCAAAGCCCATTTCCTTGACTCTTTTACTTCACTTACAACATTGGTTTGCATGTAAGCAATGCTTCAGGTTAGGTCAGACTGCCGCCCACAGGTTTCTTCCCTATTCTTTTTATCTTTTCTTCTCTATGCTCCATCAAACAATCTCACGCCCGGGAGTATGAAACGTCTTGCAAGTTAGTATTCATAGCAATGCGGGCTTTCTTTGCAGTGTTGTTTGGGTGGTTGGCGTTGCGCACTTGCAGTGATTTGTTTTGCCAAATTTGAATAAAACAATCCTTTAATGTGCTTTTGAATTTATGCAGAATTGCTATGAAGTCCTCGTTTTTTTTTTATTTTTCGTATTATTCTAATGCTTATTTAAAGTGTTTATCATGTGTGTTGTATAAAATGATTAGCATTGATATGCTTTTACGAAAATGCGTTTGACTCTAACATTATATTCGTTCGTTACGATATTCGGTCGTCATCAGTTTGATATAAAAGTTCAGTAAATATTATTTGTTCGTTGTCTTCAGAAGTCCGACATCGATGAATGACTTGAGCAAAATGCAGCAAAGAGTTTGAGTTCGATTGAATATACTTTTATGCCACAGACTTTATTTTCACACTCGTTTTTTCTCTTGTTTGGCCCGCCATTTCGATTGTCATTCAATGTAAGCTGCACTCGTATTTTACAACGTCTTCGTTTGGTAGCTCCTTGGCTTATCTTGATGAGAGTCCCGTGCAAAGCACACATGTATACAACATGACTTTGAATGTCTTCATGTCTGTTTAACGAGTATTATTCTTTGTCTGTCTGTCTTTCTGTCTGACTGCCTGCCAGTCTTGCTGTCTGCTTGGCAGACGCTCATGTCTGTTCGGTTTCTCTAAGCCTGTTCAGGCGCTCATCTCTCCACGCAACATTCAATATTGAAACCGATGCCATTGTTTGTCTTGGCTCAATATCGATGCGTATTGCTCTCATGACATTTGTTTTTAATTTTTCATGTTTTACACTTATTTTTTTTTCCTGCCAACAAGTCCGCCTTTTCAGACAGTGTTATGTCTTATACTGTCTATGCAGCTACAAATACTTCTTCACATTTTTTCGCTATACTTCAATGCACTTGGCATGTGAGAAGTAGCAGTTTTTCCGCACACTTTTTGTAATTACATTAACAAAATATTTTAATTACATTAAAAAACTAACACAAAAAATAAAAAAGTATAAAGAAAGCACGTTAGTAAATCAAGAAAATTGCGCCATAAATAAAAATAAAATTCGCATAAATAATCGCGTGCAACACTTCAAAGGCACATTTGGTTGTCATTTGGCATTGCAGGAAGTTCAGTTGCTGAAGTCGCTGTGTGACTCCTTTTTTAGCATTCATTGTCACAAGCGTATTGTGGCATGTGTCAGCGACTGCAATGACGATAGCGTTCACATTACAATTTACCAACAAAAGCGAATAGCATAAATAAAATCTACACGAACAACACCAAAAACAACAGCAACACAAATACCAATAGCAAAAATGCAAACGGACATGCGACGATGTCACAGGTTTTGACTTTGTGCTTCGTCTTGTTTGGCGACACTGTTTGATACATTTTTTTTCTTTTCGAAATACTTTTTTTTCGCTATTCTTTCTTACACACTCACATCTTAAACGATTTTTATCCGTTTAGTGCAGTTATTTTATTATGCGCAGGATAGTCAAGCAGTCAGTCAGGCAGGCAGAAAAAAGAAAGGAGTGCTGCTTGTTAGTTTGTGATCCTTGTCGCGTCTTTTCTTTGTTGCTTTTTCGTTTGTTCAATTGTTTGTGTGCTCGTGTTGTGGTTCAATTCCTTGCCGCCCATTTTCTTATGTTTTCGATTTGGCATTTTGTCGTGTTTAGAAGTTTGCTGCACGCCTTTGTCGTTTTTCTTGCCAACATTGTTGTTGTCATCGTCATCGTCTTGGTTGCGTTGCGTTGTTCTTGTTGTTGTTATTGTCGTCATCGATGTCCTGCGGCTTTTGCGTGCCGCCATCGCTTGAACAGTCAAAGCGAAAAGTTGTCATCGTATATTTTTAATATGTGCTGAAGTCTGACTTTGTGTTTTCTAATTCGTTTTTGTTCGCTTCCTTTTTTCTATTTGAGGTTTAGCTTTGCCAACTTGTCGTATTATTGACATGCTGCATAAATTAAGTATACAAGTCTTTGCCACAAAGCGAAACCATATAAATTGAAAATTTAATTTAATTTCAATTTGAAATGAAATGAAACCAAGAGAAAGACTAAAAAATAAAACAAACTATTTTACTCCACTTTTTTTTACATTTAGAGAAAACTTAATTCATTCATCACAAAAACTTATTCTATTAGCGGTGTGGTAACAAACTATTTGCTGGTTTACTCATGAGTTGCATTGGCATTTCCGTAGGTCAATACTTGCAATAACAACCGGACGCAGTTAAAAAAAAAAACCATATCAGAAGAGGAATTACTTATTTCTTATCACGTTTGAAACTTGCGATCGTGTTGGCTTTTTTCAAATTAAAGCTTTTATAAAGTCATTTCACAGTATAAAAGTGGAAGTTCACTCCGATAGTAATTTAGTTAGCAAATTCGTTTCATCGGATCAACACACAACAGTAATGTACTTCAAGCCACAATCTGTTGGTCCAATTAGACCCCCACCAGGAGGAGAACCGACCGTTAGCCCGCCAAATAATCCTCAGCCGAACAATCCAATGAATCGAGGCAATGTCCGCCAACCAGTGCGAGGAGAACCCAACGTTAGGCAACCTAACGCTCCTCGGCCGAACAATCCAAATAACCCTAATGTCGGAAGATAACTACATTTATGCTCTGAAAGGCGGAACTATACGATCACTGCAGTATGTTATTATAATTATTTTTCGTACTTAAAGAAATTAAATTTTTCCTGAGTTCCAGTCGCCGACAATTAGCATAAATCAGTTTTTAAAACAATTGTTTGTACATTAAAGTATATCTTGCTTGAAATTGTTCAATGTTTGTTTTTTTTTTTCATTGATTTACAGAGCTTATCTGTAACTGAAATATTATCATCATCAAAATAAGATGTGAAGTACACAATTCTAATTTTCAAATTGAATATTTGAGGGATTTCACCAATTTACATTAGTTGAGACCACAACAAATTTAAAATATATGAATATATATTTTTAGTTACAATGACTTCTGCTGCTCTCTTATCTGCTGTTATGTTATCAATAATAACGTTTACAATTTGCCTTTTAACAGGTTTATTTCTAGTTTTTATACCCTGTACCTTATGCTATAAAGTATATTAGTTTTGTGCGCATCGAAAATGTAAAATCTAAATGGAGTCTTGGTACTGCCTATAAATTATAAAGATATATTCTTTATCAGTATTGAGAGACTTTGGCCGTATTTATAGTTTATAAAATGAGACCATTCAAAAAATCGTATCACAAATCGATCAAATTTTTTTTTTTTGTTTTTTTTTTAGTTTTGTGTTGTTTTTTAGTTTTGTATGGTTATTTAGTTTGTATTAATTGCTAAAGCTAGCATAAGAGCTAGCCAGTGCGCCCTTCTTGGCTGAATGATTAGAAACGAAGTCTATAACGAGATATCTTGATTTTCCCGTATATCTTAATAATAAAAAATAAAAAAAAAAACAAAACAAATCGATCAAAGGTATTTTGTTTTTCGATAAGTGTTTATAATATAATTGTATATTGGAATAAAAATACTTTTTTTAAGCTAAGTAAACACATTTTTCGATTGATAGATAATTCACCTCTTCATAATGTAATAAAAGATAGTCATATTGGCTCAAACAGAATGGGTTTTTAAATGTCAGACAAATAATATTTTTACAGAAAACAGCGGGATTAATTTGACTTTTTTTTAAAGTTTTTCACAACTTTGTTACTTATCATAATGAATTTCTTTAATCATTAATAACTCAAATTCAACTTTGCTGATAAGTGTTTTTTTTCAACAATTTCTATGTCGTGATGACTTTAAAAATTTTTGCGACCTTCATATTGGCATATTATTGTCCATTAATATAAACGACATTGAATAAAGAGTTATCATTAAAAGCAACGTGTATAGTTGACTTGATGAATACAGAAGGGCTTGAAATGAAAAAGAAAAACAAATTACATATTTTCTAAATTTAAGGTTACCATTTGATTTACTCCTATGTGGATTTCTTTGTAATTGTATATTTCAGTTTATTTCTGTCACTCAATCTCTCAATTTAAGTCATGATGTTTATACATACGTTTTTTTCTAGTCTCTCACAATTTGTATTCAGAATATTTTGTCTACTTTGCTCTACATGTGAATGCAAACAAAGCTTGTGTGTAAATGTTAATTTTCTTATCAGCGATTTTTAATCGTTTTTCCTGAGCGAAAGAACAACTTTTGAACATGTTGTATCCTGTTGTATGTACAATAAATGTATTCAGTGCATATTTGCATGTGACTTTGCGTGTTTCAAGTCGTGAACATGTCTTTTTTTTACACAACTCTCTAGTGGTGCTGCAAATGTTTGAATGTTCTTATTCCGGTTTGAAGTCTTGTTTGATGTCAAATGTCAAATACGGCGGACAGTTGATGTTATTTATGTTTATTGCGTTAAAATTCTTTTATAAACACTTGGTAAAATAAAAACATTTCAGCTGCTTAAAAGTATGCTATTATACTGAGACACAATAAATCGGAGTATACTTTTCGGCTTAAATGTATAAGTTTTGGGGCTTAACAACTTATTTTAATTTTAAATAAATAATCGAACACCAAAAGTGTTCACAAATGTAACGAAATTTTGCAGTAACAAATTGATTTTGACAATCAAAAGTGTAAATGTACAGAAAATATATTTTATAATTATTTCTAATGCCGAAACGTCTAGACTTTTCTTACGTGCGTATATATGTATACTCGCTTCGTGTTTCTTTTGCACCATTTTCCTCAAAAATTTATTTTCTATAAATACGCAAAGCAAGTTGCAATATTGAAAATTTATTGAAAATATGCAAAAGCAAAGCTAAAAAAGCTTTGCTTACAAACACTTCATTACACTTTGGCAAAATTGCTGTAGCAAAGAGCAAAATTCCAAGCATTCATTTGACGCACAAAGACGACGCTCAGTAGAGGGCGTGACGATGGGTGCTTAACTTGTGTCATTGGTTATGGAAGCCCAGTCAAAGCATTTTACTCTATGTTTCTTTTATTCATTTTCTAAAGCCACGTGCTGTAATACAACAGTCATACACACACACACACACACACACACACACACACACACTAACACATTTTTGCAACAATTTTTGCTCTCTATAAACACACAAAAACATTCAAATCAATTCAATCAAACGCCTCAAAGTATGCAGCAACAAAGTGAAAGTGTGTAAAATTGTAAAAAAAACGGCATTCAAATAAAATTCTATAGAACTGAACACGCATTTAAGGCGTCATTACATTAACGAATTTCATAGCAGATACTAACGCACACACACATGGTTTACAGCCATTTTGTATCGTTACATTTATATGACGTCTTATGTATGTATGTATGTGTGTGTGTGCTTGGCGATTTAAAATCGCAAATGGCAACATTTCTTTCAATTTCATCAATATTAAATGTTACTTCGGCTCGCCGCAGACTCGTTTATTGCCTCATCTCCCAACAGACTTTCGCTTACCACCCGTTAGACTTGCTGCTTGTCTTTCTTACTTTTAGTATACACTCTGTGTGTTTGTGTGCACAGGGAACGAGTGTGTGTATGTGTGTTTGATGTCTGTCTGCACAAATGTTCGTCATTCACTTGTGCTTCAATTATGTAAATTTAATTATCGTTGCAGAACTTCTTCTTTTTCTAAAAATGTCTGCAGTCCCTTCTATTCTCCTTGCAAATATAATTCCCTCTATCCCTTTAGCATACTTTTGGGCGTCTCGAGACTTATGTAAATTTTCCTATACTTCAATACTGCGTTTGATTTCAGTTTGTGCCGTTTTGCAAATTATTGAAAAACAATTTTCATTGTTAAATGAAGTGCAACTAACTTGAACTTTAACTGAGCGCTTTCTTTCGTCCCTTCTTTTAGCCTTTCTTTCCGTTCATTTCGTTCGTTTGTTTTTTTGTTGTTACATAAACAAAGAAATTCTTATCGACAACTATTTACATATATGATATGTTAATTTTGGCTTATTGATTTGTCGAATGTAATAAATCTGTTAGATTCTTGTGTTATTTAATAAAAATATTATCATTACTTTAATTTCCGTTAATCTGTTTTTAATTTTTATTTTCATTATAAAATTCTTGATTGCAATTCATTTTGTACTTTTCCACCAACAAACTTTGGCACCCAACATAGCACACACAAAAATATTTAAATGTATTTTTAAATGACGTGCTTAACACATGAGTGCAATGCGCATTATTATAAAATATTACTTAGTTAGTAATGATAGTGGAAAGAGAGAGAGAGAGAGAGAGCGGAAAAAGACACCAAAGCGACGCTGACTAGTTCCCAGGAGCTTATGTGCCAAAATGAGTTGAGTCGGGTAGCTGAGCAAATAGCATAAGCTAATGTATTAAACACTAGTCTACGTTTGTTTGTATGTATCTGTGAGTTGAACAAATAAACAAACAACGAGCAACAGGATGCAAAACTCGAGGGACACACGAATGCATAAGTAGCTGAAAAAAGGATAATGTGTTTATAAAACAACACGAAAATAAGAAAATGTTCGGGGCAAAAAAATAGCAGAAGAGCAAATAACTTCACACAAATGATGATATCCCACAGGACAACAACATGCCACATTGTGAGAAAATGGGCAAACCCTTTTTATACTCACATTTGACGCAATTATGTCGCCTGCCCTGACAGAAGACAACGAAAGTGTGGCAAGCAAGCGTGGCAGCCAACAGAGCAGCAACATTGTGGCAAGGTGGTGTGTAATGCCGTGATTTGGGTAAGCAAAGTAGTGTGAGTAAGTCTGCTTTGCTCAGTTGCCGTTGCGCTATTGAACGCATATACTCTTTATGCTGCTGCTCATGCAACAGTTGCCGCATGATTTCGCCGCATTCACTTTGTGCTATGCCACGCCAGCAACTGCAGCAAATGGCATACGTACATATGCACGTACTTTATGGTTCCTTAAAGTGAGAAATTTTAACATTTTTATAACGAATTATTTTGTTTTTTGCACTGCAAAAATAAAGATAGTAAATAAAATGTAAATGTACATGAAATGAAATGAAAACAAAGTCGTCGCTTTATCCTCGCACCGTGTAAGCTCAGCACTCGTTAAGCGTTTATATTACTTTACTGTGTCTGGTTTCCTCTTTGGCGTCATTTGCCAAGCGCGTTCGCTTGTTTTTGTTGTTCGTGTCGCTAGTATAGATTTCAATGTTTAATTCCAGGCGGCATCATCAAATGCTCGTTAAGCGCGCTTCTTCAGAAATCTTAACAAAGCATATATGCATATGAGCTTCGGATCTCTCTCATGCATGCTGGCTTGCTTTTTCATACTCCTACTTGTGTTTTATTTCTATAGTTTTTTTCTTAGTTCGGCTTCGTTTGACATTATTGCTTGCGTAACTGCGTCTTTGACATTTTTACACATTAAGTGCAATTTTCATACAAACACACACACACATTCACATGCAAACACATGCGACACTTCAAGCACACAGTACTTTATTAAACTTGACTCTTGTTGTTTTTATTCAAATTTAATTTAATTTAAATTAAATTTAAAACTGACATTGAGTTTTATTGGTTTTCTTTTTAAGCACTAACGAAATGAACGAATTTCGAATAGTCCTTGTATTTGTATCATATGTACAACGCTTCGAAGCACTAAGCCAAGATTAATGTACTTTAGAACTTACATACTAATCTGTTATTTATAATGCCAAAAAACACAATTTTGACTTTGAATAAAATTGTATTCTTTTATGACAGTTGGCTGGCTGTTTCGATTTCTTTGACTTAACAAATTAAATAAGTGTGAAATTAACGTTGATTAGCTTAAAATAGAAAATTGATATTTAATGGCTATTAAAAAAAGCACGTTATTTTAAAAGCAAGTGAGCTAAAATGATAACAAATTTTGACTTAGAGATTACATCAATCGCGATGAGTACTTGTGAACTTTTTTTTTCGTGCCTTTTACTTATCGCAATCTATGTGCCAACGACACAAGAAAGTGTACACAAAACCAAGAACTTAGCCGCCAAAAGAACTTCACACAAGTTAACTTTAACAATGCTAAGCCCAAATATTTTTTCAGTTAATTCCACTTTTGAATCAGATGGTTATACAGAGCCAAGTAGTTTAGTTGATCTTGACGGTTACACTGAACCTCCGGATAGCGACTTCTTCGAAGAAAACGACAATCACAAGGCGGGTACATGTTATTACTTTAGCGAAAATAAGGTAATTTCAAATAATATTTAATGTTGAGACGTCTTCTTACCACCACACTCCTTGTCAGGCCACTTGGTTCGAGGCGCTGAAAAAATGTGGTAAACATGGTCTATGCTTGGCTTGTCCAACTCTAAGCTTTACCATGAAACAAATTGCGCGCTATTGGCGCCGTCAGTATATCACACGAGGATATTGGATCGGTCTATCACAATCAAAAAGCGGTGACTTTAAATACTTGTGCGAAAATCGAACAATCTCATTTCTACCGCCGCATAGTGTGCTCGATCCCGAATTACCGTTTGGCTATGTTCAATTTGGAGAGGAAAATAATTTAATAATCAAAAGCGATATTGGCAAAGTGAAAAAACATTTTATTTGTGCACAGGCAGACAGATGCATTGATCATAGTCTAGGTATACCAGATAGAATTGGTAATGGAAATAACATGCAAGGCGGAAATAATCCATCTGGACCTGTCACAATCAAATGTGATTGCATGAACAAAAACGTCAACACGAAACATAATTTTGCGCACAAGTTTTTGCTATCGAATGTCACTGGTATCTCAACGTCATTGACCGTTGAAGACGTAATTTTTGTCATTAACTGCAATTGCAAACAAAAAACTAAGAATTTCAAAACCATATTTGATGATAACAAGACTGTGGGAAAGTCTGATGTTATGCAAATTATTAGAAGAATTTCTAATGTAAAATCTGATATTGACTCATTAAGGTGTGAATTGTAATAAAATATTTGTTGTTAATTGATAGACAGTAGTAACCACCTCAATAGTTTTCTATATACGTTAAAAAAAAAAATGTTTTCTACATCTTAGCATCGAACAAGCACATGAACATCTTGACTATCCAACTAATAAGTTAGTTTAGTCAGGTGATTAGGTGACTCTTGTGAATTTAACCGCTGAAATTGCACGTTAAGATATTTTTATATAAACCTTGTATACTTGAAAATCTTATTTAAAACTTACGTGGCTCAATTATTTTATGAATAACTATTGGAGTTCTTTTGAGGTAAGACTTTTATTACTGCTGAAAAAAACACATATACACAAATATTATTGTTTTAGTTCCATGGCATTTTACTTTGCTCGTTTTTTTATCCACAACGAATTAAACACCAAGCTTAATGTGTGAAATGTTTATTCATATAAACGTACGAAATTAAATTTTTATGCAAATTAAACCAATCAACGTTTCTTTCTAGCAAAATTTTGACTTAATAAATTTGTCGTTTTCAATATTTGATTAGAAAACATTTTAAACGCAATGAAGTTACATCGTTTATTCTTTCCGCGCTTCTTCTTTGTCATAGCCTTTTTGCTGCTATGCTTATTTGGATTGTCTGATAGTGATAGTTCTTCAGACAGTCAAGAAATGAGTTTTTTTAAAAAAGATCGTAAAAGACCTTTTATATCTGACTCTTTCAGCAGTGAAAATACGGACGGAGAAAAAAAAGATAGTGAAATATATGATTATTATTCAGATATTAATGGTGGTGATGTTAATAAGACAAACGCAAATGGCGCTTGTCATTATTTTAGTGACCAAAAGGTAATATAAAATTATAATGAACGCTATCTTCGGTTTGCCCGAATATATAATACTTTTCACGCTCACTTTTTGTGCCACGTCTATTTTTCTTTAGAATCTTAATTTGAATAGCTTTCAATATTGATTGTTAAAGGTCCTTGGGTTCCAAAGATATGGAAATTATTGATTTTGGCTATAAGTTAGCTGTCAAGCCCATTTTCTAATGAAAATAGGTTTCTTTTGAAAGAAGCGAATAAAGACTCTCAAATTTTTACGTCGAGCTTTTAAACTGTGGGAGAACATTGTATATTGTGTATTTCTTGTCTTCCTCATAAAGTCGGATATGTCTCCTTCTGGGTATTAAAAACTGCTAAACAAAAATATAATATTACTCTTTGCGTGAAAAGTATAAAAATACTCCAATGTATCCAGACATTAATATAATGCTTATTAGGTAACTTGGTCGAAAGCGTTGAAAAAATGTGGTGAGTACGGACTATGTCTGGCTTGCCTAACTAGTAATGGTGCCAAAAAACAGGTCTTTGACTATCTGCGGAAAAATGATATCATGCGCGAATATTGGATCGGTCTGTCGCTGTCAAAAAGCGGAGATTTTAAGTACTTGTGCGAAGATCGACCTGCATCGAATCTTCCTCCGCATAGTGAACTCGATCCAGATTTATACTTTGGTTACCTTACGATTGGATCGTATGATGATTTTGTAATCAAAAGTGCTAATGCGTTTCGAGAAAAGCACTTTATCTGCGCACATGAAGGAATATGCATTGACCATAGCACCAACATAAAAGATGATGATATAATGGGTAAACGAAGTAAGAAAGGTAATACCAATCGAAATGGCAATCGAGATTTTTATCGAAATGACAATCCAAATGGCAATAGAAATCATAATGGTAATTCAAATGATAACGGAATTGACAATGCAAATTCAAATCAAGTCAAATGTAATTGCATCAACAATTTCAATCTGCAAAGACAAAGAATGCAAAAGAAAAGAAATAATTTTCCGTACAAAGTTATATTATCGAATGTCACAGGCTTACAACGGTCGTCGAAATATGGACCAACAGTTTTTGTTATCAACTGTGATTGCTCACAAACGACTATTATTAATGTTCAAACTAACAATACGGAGGTCGTAGTAAAACAACTGATGAATAAGCAGACTCGAAGTGCAAAAAAAACAATTCAAAGTCTCATCAGCTGTAATAGACTTGACTCTTATAGGTGTCCTAGGAAATAATAAAATGAGAAAAAATTCTAACAAAAAATAATAAAATGAATTATAACTTTCACATTTCAAAACACCCGCTCTGTTATTTAATGGTTGTTGATTTATTAAATAATAAAATTTTCTATTGACAGTTTTATTTTGTGGCTTAAGAGTTATCTTAAATAGCTTCATTTGTAGTAACAGATACTTGTGCTTAAATATTATTTAGTTAAAATCAAAGAAAAAAGCCGAAAGACTTTGCTCGGCTTCTGTTACTACACGATACTTAAATATGTTTTTCAAATTTGTTCAGATTCATGAACATATATTATTTTATCTTAGGTTTTTACTGTCTGATTTCATTTGAATTATTTATTTTTTGTTTTAATCTTGAATTTGCATAATGTGAAAAATTCATTTGAGTCGCACATGAACACAAATGTCAATTAAACTTTGCGCTTTGCGAATCAAAATCAATGTTAATCTGATATATGTATGAAAATTAAGTAAAAACAAAACTTTATACAAGCTGTCAATTATGACGCATAAATCCCAGCAAAATATATACTCAAACACACACACATAAACGCTAATCTTTCATATGAACTTTTTTCGAAGAAGTTTTCACTTTGATTTTTACGGTGTTCCCACTAACAACACATTTGAAATGCACAAACAGTAGAAGCGAAAAAATAAGGAAAAGAAAACATGATATAAGAAATTGAAATGTGATTACCACGCAAGGATTTTGTAAGAATTTACAAAAGCCAAAGTGAGCTTAAGTTTATTATTTGTTCAGCGTTGTTTTTATTTTTGCTTATAAGAATTGTTTTTTTTTTTTATTATTATTTTTTGAACAAAAACGAATGTTTGGTAAGAACACATTTCTACTGCTTTTGGATTTTGACAGCAGACAAACAAATGTCAGTGGCTGAAATTAAAAAGCCAGCAGTGGCAGCAAGAAGAAGAACGGCAAAGTTGGCAGCAGCAAGAAAAGTCGCTAAGGATGCTGTTGCTTCTGTCGCCTTGCTCACTTTTCCCGAAACCCAAACCAAATACACTAACTTGAATGCTGTTTTCGCTTTTGGTTTTTATTCTTTTTATTATTGTTTTTTTTTTCCTTTATTTTCAATTTGACACAGCGTGAAATTTTCTAAATGTCATTTTGCTGTCATCTGGCGGATAATAAGATTACAACTACGTTGAAATAATAGGATTCGAACGCAGTGAATGACTGAAAAGTTTTCATTCAGTTAGTTTTCTGACTCAGCTTGATGGAATTGCACATTTTCAGATTTTGAGTGTTGAAAGCTTCGACTTGGAATATTAAGGCGGCTTTATTGCTGATGATGTCCTGACAACGAAATATCGACGATGTGTCAATCGAACTAAAAACATAACGCAAATAATTTCAATGACTTCATTTATTTTTCCAACAATTAATTTAATGAATATTTTAAATAAATAAAATTTTGATTGACTCTTAAAACTAAAATGAAACGAATGTTTTTGGTTTTTGTTTTGTGTTTGAAGAAAACCAATGCCATTAAACCGATTTCCTTTGTTTCATCCCAGTATTTCTGCAAGGCTCGCGTACAGTTTGAGAAGCACACACATGTGCTAATAACATTTGGGTAGCATTGAAACAATGCTCGCTTTTAACAAATTTCACTTGCGCGTGATTCTGTGGATCCAATGTCATGCTCAAGACGCTCGTTTTCAGTCACTTTAGTTACTTCAGGCACATAACTTGCTTGTGGATTAGGTTTATTTTTCCTTTCCAAGCCTGCCATTAGACGAGTACGCAGAATATAATGCATACGTATTTTCGGCGACAACGCTCGCCATGCTTTATGTGCCAAATGTAGCGTTTTGGCTTCATCATAGCGAGTTCCACGTCGCGCGAGCACTGCACGAAAGTCGCGCAAAAACAAATTGAACGGATCGAATTTCGCTCTGAGTTGCAAGAGATTTCGATATATCGGCGAAAATTCTTTTGTCGTCGTTGGCTTTGCTGGACACGGATTGGTCGCCGACCTGATCGGCGACCTTGTTTGTGAGCAATGTTGCCGCGTCTGAAGGCATGCATGCCATGGCGAACGTGTGGGCACACGACGATGTTGCGGCCGTAGGCGCTGCGGTGGCGGTGTGGCGCGATACAACGGCCGGCTAAGCACGTCGGACGCACGTGTTGCCGACTTATACCGTTGTCGACGTAGTGGTGTCGCAAAGGCATTTGGCGGCATTAACGGAGGTTTTGGCGTTAACGGACGCACTGGAGTCACTTGTCGATGCGGCGGTTGAGGCGGATTTGGTGCAGCTGGCTGGGGATTTGGTTTTGACTTTCCAAACGGTTTGCGATTTTTTTTACTTTGTCTTTTCACAGTTTCTGTTCGTTTGGCAATTTTCCGCTGCGGCACATAACAATCGTCGTTCCAAGCGGGCGTTGCTGCCGATGTAGTTGGACTTCCAAAATAGTCCATGGATGGTTTAATATGTACAAAAATGTTAACTAATGAATTTTGTGCAAAAGACATTTTGTTGAAAAGAAATTCTTATACAAAAGTACAGAATTGTTTATTATTGTGTTATCAAAAGCCTTCTTAGTTAACAGATTAACAAGAAGAATATTAACCAAGAAGAAACACTGCCAAAATCGCCAATTTTATCTCAAAAAGTCTTTACTTGTGCCCTCAATGCCTTCTTGCTGATCTTGTGCACAGCGCTCATGCGATTCTTGTTCTTGTTGGCCCAAAGTACGTAATAGAATTTGCGACGATCGCTTAGGCCATCCCATTTCTTTTTGGCTATGCGCACAATAGACGACATCTCCATGAGATAATCAAGGCCACGCGCACGCAGTTTGATGTAGAATTGTGCTAAGTAAAGATCCAGCGGATTTGTTGAATTTCTGGCATAGTAGTCGCACAAACGTTTCATATCAGTCGAGGACATATTTGATGTTAGTCTATACTTTGCAGATTGGCAATTTAAAAATTATACAAGAAAGTGTTGTACAAATGTTGACGAGCAATTTCGAATTTGTTAAAATTTCTATGATATTTTTGTGTAGACGACTTAAGTAAAAAATAACATGTGCGTTAACGGCAATGTTTGCTCGGTCGAAAAGAGTTTTTTTTTTTGTGAGAATTTGAAAGTGCTTTATACTTTTTGCTTGTCAAATAAAGATACATGAAAGTCGTATTAGAAAAAGTAACGAGCACAAATATTAAAGTGTTCTGCCTTTAATGATGCATGGCAAAAAATAATGATAATAACAAGAAAAGCTGAAGCAACTTTTGTGCCGCACATTGAAATGAAGTTAAGCCGTCTGTCATGATACAAGCTGTGCTCATACTCATAGATTATTAAACCGGCCGGAGGCGCTCTAACAAGCGTGGCTTGAACAATGACCGCGCCAGACTCAAATTGATGATTGTAGCTCACGCAGAGTTGGCGTAGAGTAAAGAATAAAAAAGGTAAGAAACAAGAAAACAAACCAAAAAAAATTTGGTCAAAGTCTGGTTTGAAATGATTGACAACTTGTGAGCGTCGAAATGTGCCACTTGAGACTTTGCTAAATCTTAATGCTTTGCAAATAGTGTCAAAAGCAGAAGAAGAAAACAAAACAAAGCAACAAAAAAATAGCATACAAAGTTGCCTATAAAAAGCGCGTTGAGTTCCATCAGCAGCACATTACAACTTCAGTCAGACACAAGTGAAGACTAGAAAGCAAAGAATATTCAAGATGAAAGCATTCGTAGCCGTTGCCTGTTTTGCGCTTTTTGCTGCTGTCATTGCTACTGTAAGTTGAACATTTATAAAAATTTTTCAAATAAACTCATAGAAACTTTGAAACCATTAGCCCGTAGAACTCAACGAGGAACAAAAAGCTCTGGCTAAACAATATGGTGAGACCTGCGCTAAGGAATTGGATCTCAGCGAAGAGGAGACCGCTAAGATCAAGGCTAAGGACTTTACCGATCCCACCGATAAGGTGAAATGTTTCGCGAACTGTTTCTTTGAGAAGGTTGGCTCACTCAAGGACGGCGTTGTACAGGAAGATGTTGTGCTCGAGAAGCTGGGCGCCATCATCGGTGAGGAGAAGACACGCACTCTAGCCGCCAAGTGCAACAGCTTGAAGGGCGAGAACAACTGCGAGACTGCCTTCAAGCTTTACGAATGCTATGAAAATGGCAAACTTACTTTGGCTTAAGTCATAAATGTAAGAATCTTTAATGGTTCGATGTGAACTCGGCTGTGTTTAAGGGTTTTATGATGTGATTTCTGTAAAAAAAAAAAAAAAATGGAAAATATGAAAACCGTTTCGAAACGCAACAATTTGTCTTTTATTTTTTTTTTTTTGTCTTAATTTAAATGGCAGAAAACTCTTTACTTTATCCGTTACCTATTCAGTAGTTGAGTTAACACATGCTCTAAGCTGACCATAACATGCTGAAGATAATGTTGACAAATCAATACAGAAAATCTACCCACCTCAACTCAACACCAGCGCCACTTAGCACATACGGCCGACTAAAATTGAAACATTTCGAGTTTAATTGCATTTAAAAGTTTTTATTTCGGCTATTATTTTACTTTTGTGCACAACTGTACAATGAACCTTTTTTGATGACTATAATGAACTACACAAACCAAAAACAACTGCGTTAAATATCATAAAAATGCACTTAAGCACGCCGTACTTAAAAAAAATATATATAAATAAGCAAAAACAAAACATTTTATACAACAAAGATGTGAAGCTATCGCACTGTGACACTTAATTGGAAAACAATTTTAACAAAATTCATTTTACGTTAATTGCACTGTTTTAAGTGCAAAAAGTAACGCGACAAATAATACAAATAAAAAAAGTTATTCACAAACATAAAAATGCTTCTGCCCAACCGAATGCATATGCATTTTTATGGCTTAAGCTGCAGCAGTGCACAGCAAGTCAAGTTAAACCAATTGAGTTTAATTGAATAACCTTTTCAAGCTGATGGCATAACTCAAAACAAACTGTTTATCGACTTCGCGCACTCGTTTCAAGTGTCGCCGTTCGAACGTTATGACTGACTTCTTTGACAGACAAGACCAGCAGTTCGAGAGGTTCAATAAAATATAAATGCACTTAATTGCTTATTGTTGATACCAACAATAACATCATACACTATAAATATACATATAAGCGTATAAGTATTTAATTGTTATTCTTACTGATAAGAAGTCATACGTCATAGCCGTGTGAAAAAAGTAGTCAAACGTTCCGAACTAAATTCTGTTTGTGTCGTTATAAATATTAGAATTAAATATTATTAATGACTCAACAACTTAAGCAGTAAAGGCATAAAATTGATTGTAGAACTTAATGTCATCATCAACCCGAGTTATAGACACTTAAAAGATTTTCAAGCACATGTACTTATTATATTATTATTTTTATTGATAGAATTTGAATTATTTTTAGTGTTCTAAAAAACGAAAAAAATATTCGCAAAACTAAACAAAAAATGTTACGTTATCGCAATTTTTACCCATACAGAGTTTAAGTTCCCCATAGGGAATTCGCAAAGAATCTGAACTTATAGCAAACATTTATAATACAGATACTATTAACTGTGTGTTTATAATCCTAAAGCAGACCATAAGACTTTTGGGAGAATTTCGTTATAAATGAATTCATTTAAGGGAAGTTGTCTCCAACTTCTTCGCTTTGCATCGATTCAGCCATGCTCTTTATGTCTATTCCTATCGTCTTTCCTTAATATTTTGTTACCTTTCTACTTTCATCTCTCTAATCATCTATAAATATGAACAAAACTTGTCTCCACACACATATTGTCTTTGCTTACTCTGTTTTTGTAAGTTTTTCTTATTAGTGCTGTAGTTGTTGTTTTTGCGATTATTCTCATTATAGTTTTAATCAATAAATGCACACACTGCAGAAATAACCATAATGAATTATAAATAACAACACACATACACACACAGAGACACAAACACACATAATCGCAGCTGTTGCAGTAAAGTTTTTAAACGCCAAATTGTTATTAATTAATTAGTGGTCATGAATAATTAATATAAAATGCATAACAATGGCGCAGCGAACAATGAAATTTGCCTACGGCACTATTACAACCTGCAATGGCATTAAGCCGTTGATAATGATTTTTGCCTTGCATTCCCCCTTGTTGTCGACATCGTCAACTTCGCTGTTTTTGTTGTTGTGTTGTCGTCGCCAAAGTGTGTGCAGCTTATAATTGGGTCACGCTGTGGCCACGTTGGCTGCTGGCCAACTAATGTTGCAAGCCAGCCTCGTGGCCATAATAACGCTGCATAATTATGCATTATAGAGAACATTGCATTTACGCTTGGCATTCAACGCTGATTATAAATGCATTAATATCGCAAATAAGTTGATTAAACTGATTAAATGCGCTTTTCTTTTTTGCCACCATCTTTATTCTTTTTTTTTTGCCGGAAGTGCGCAAGCAAACAAATGCGACGGTGGCAGTTCAAGCATGGGTTTAAAATATAAAATATTTCGCATAATAATATTGTGTAATAAACACATTTCGCTGGTGTGTAAATGATAATAATTATAGAACAAAGCAAAAGTCAAATGAAGCATGTTTGCTTTACAACAAAACTTTTATTTGCGCAAAAGTAAAGATTAGAACGAAACAAGATAAAATACAAATTGCAAACCTTTTTAAACATAAAACGAATTTATGCTTTAAGCGCCTTCACAACACAACTTTCAATATTGAAAATTGTATCACATTCATCGGCGCCCTTCGTATTCGCGCAATTTGTCAGTGCCGTCTTTACCTTATCCGCTTGACCGCTGAAACGGCCATTCATGTACTTAACAATCATGTCGGTGTTCGGCTTGCCAGTGGCATCGATGAGTCCGGTTTTCTTGTACAAACATGAAAAGAAGCATTTCAAGTCCTTTGAC
Organism: Phortica magna; assembly: GCA_037044515.1. Taxonomy (NCBI): domain Eukaryota; kingdom Metazoa; phylum Arthropoda; class Insecta; order Diptera; family Drosophilidae; genus Phortica; species Phortica magna. The sequence goes on along the minus strand of JBAMBP010002046.1, from coordinate 87,052 downwards.
GGATTCGTATTCAACTTGTCGTCATTAAGCTGCTTGATTTCATCAGCACTCAGTTTTAACTCCTGTATGCAAGTCTCTGCTTTTTGCTTGAAGGCGGCGACATCGGCTGCAGATTGTGCCTATGGATGATAATTGAAAGGTTATGACATTTGAAAGGGTTTTATTCAAGACCAACTTACGCGCACATGCAATGCCAAGCAACACAACACAAGTACTGAAAGCAACAGGATTGATCTCATTTTGATTTATTTATTTTTCACTCTTTTGGGTGCCCAAAAACACTTTCGTTTGATTGCAGAAAACATCAAACTGATAGTTCGCTTTTATAGCGAGTCCAGATATTTAGGGGCTTTTGTATTCTAGCAAGAGTATATTAACTTTGTCGTGAAGTTTGCAACGCAGAGAAGTTGACAACTCCGACTATACATATATATTATATATATTCTTAATCAGGTCGACGAGACGAGCTCATAAAGTCTGTCCATCTGTCTGTTTCAATGTAAGCCCATATATAGTGAAAAACTTTAAAATGGGGTTTCTGTGTATGCAGAAGATATACAAGGCTACAAAATGTAGTGAAGTACGACTGTATTGCTTTCTGTAAGACTACTTGCAAAATGAACATGGGCATGGCTACGCCTCTAAATCTTCAAAAACGTATGTAATTCTTGTTAGAAAAACGATAAAAAGGTTTTTCCAATAAGAATAATTGAGGAAACGCTTGCAAGAGTATATAAGTTTCGGCAGAGCCGAAAGTAGCTCCCTTACTGGTTTATTATAATTTTACGCAATTTAACATTTCAAATCAATTTGTGCAGAAAAAGTATAATTCTAAATTTCAACAAGTTTCAATTGCTTTAATTAAGTAATAAAACTCAATTTTCCGCCAAACGCCGAACATATAATTTTGATTTAATTAAAACTTGTTTGGCTTAAACTTTAATTGATTTAAAAAAATACAATTTTATTATTTTTTGTCACTGCAAAACTCAACCCATTCAAATATTTGAGTAAAATGACACGCCTCGTTGAACAGTGGAGTTATTGTTGTCAAATTTTGAGTACAAACTGAAGCCTAAAAGTTGATTAAAATATATTATTTGATTTTATTTGCATTTACTAATACTGTTGTTGTATATTCAGCTCATGAGACGCACAAACAGGACAAGTTGGCATACCAAAGCTTATTCATGATTCGTTGAATTAGAAAATTGTTTGTGTTGGTAAATGACTTCATGCATATAAAATAATTTCCATAGAACATCATTATCATTTTCTATTCATATAAGTAAAAAAGTTCAATTGTTCCAGTTGTTTAGGTGTAAGATCACCTAGAGTGCCTTGGACTTGATATTGTTTGAAAAGAAGCAACTTTTCTTAAGTTGGCTAAAACACAATGCACTTTATTGTTGTATTTGATCGTGTTAATAGTAAATTACATTGTTGTGATTATTATACACAAACTTATTAGATTTATTACTTTTCAATGGTGCGGCACCTTGTTCTCCTCTGAGTTCTTGATGCCATTCACAATGACGTTATCGTTGCTGTCGTCATCGGTGTTGTGCACAATGCCATCCAATGTGCCGCCGGCACGCTCCAATACCTCACGTATGCGTTGCTCTGCCTCAAGTGTTTTCAAATGATTGAAGCACAAATGCAACTTGTACGCAGCCTCACAGCGATTCTTACTCTCCAAATCCAAGCATTCTTTGATCTCTGGCTTCTCACTCTGCATGATCTCCTGCACTTGAGTCTTGAAGGCATCTTCGAGTAAAACATCATACTTGATCAGACCCAAACGTTCGTACAGACAACGTACAAAGCACTGTAGTGGTTCATTGCGTTTCAGATCGAGGAATGGCATTTGCGGATTGCCGGCATAATCCATATCGCCAAATTGTGTTGTATCGACAACGGAAACCTCATCCTCATTGTAATCCCCCTTGCCATTCTCATCATAGTTCGTCAATAAGCTGAGACGAAACAGTTTCAATTGCGACATCGAAATTTCCGTTTCACGCATGCACGAGCTTAGCATGGCCTGCGATAGTTTAAAATGGTTCGGACTTTTGCTCGGCATGCTTTCGACATCACCACTCTGCTGCTGCTCCAAAGCCTGTAGCTCATCATGCGAGAGCGACAAATTGAATGAGACCGAAAGTGAACGTGCCTATGTGACATTAAATATTTGAAAACAGTTTACTTTAAAGTAGAGCACACTTTACCAATGCCAAATTGTATAGACAACTGATGCACAGCCATATTAATATATTATTAGCAGACATTAAAAAGAAGGACTTAACAACTTGAACTTTGCCGTTTTTTATAAATAAATTTTTTCACATCAAATTTTTGTGAAAGCTCAGCGCTTTTGCCTTTTATAGTTTCGAAAATTGTTGTTCTCTACATTTTTTTCTGTTTTTTTTTTTAATTACATTTTAATTGCAATAATTTTCCATATCGATCTTAATTTGTATGTACTTAGACTAAATTATTTTGCTACACTTCAATAAATATTTAAAACTCTTTAATTCCATGCGAAAAATCGAATCGATCAAATCATCAAAGACCATGGCAATATTTTCATTTGTTATATATATATAATCAATGGTCTGTTGAAATATCATGCTAACCAATCAATTACCAAGTCAAATCAAATAGCAGCAGCTGTAATCTTAATTATAATAATAAGAATGCTTAACAGTTGAAATATTACGCATACGTCGTCGCCCACTGTAAAGGCATTCAAGACGACATAACTGTTGAGGTTTCAGCAGTAGCTGACCCATGACGGCTTATTACGCTTGCGGTTGGCCACGTGGTCAACAAATTAATTTGATTGATTAAATCAGCATACATTAAGCACTCACACACACTCATCGGTAGAGATATGTACATATTAAGATACGTTAATAAGAAAAGATGGTTGGAGTTGCCGTCAGATAAGTATCGTTTCATTCGAAAACGCATATTTTATTATGTAGGTAAATATATACTTAGCAGACCCCCTTTCCCTTCATTTCGCTTTATCGACATTTAAATTACATGACAACGCGTGACTGCACACAAAATACCTTTTTGCGCATTATTATAAAAACAAAATAAAAACGTTTTTTAGATTTTGCTTAATATTTTTTTTTTAATTATAATTATACTATTTTGTTCTTTATATAATATAAATAATATTTTTGCTTTGTACATTTGTGCATAATAAAAGAAAAAAGCTTTGTAGTAATTAAAATGCAATTATCGAAATGGCGCAAAATTGCTCTGATCTGTTTCGATTATTCCATTGAATGACGTCACGAAAGAAAAAAAAAACAAAACCATATAAAATAAATTAAATCGATAAAGCGAAATTGCTTTTAAGCAACGTTTCAATAAAATGCAAATGCATTTTTGTGTTATTGAAACAATAATTGTATTGTTTGTATTTTTCAATATTGGCGAAAATTAAATTTATCTTGATAGATTTTTCGTTATTGTAAGGCTTGCCTTTTAAAAGGTTATTAAATAATCAATAACAATAAATTGAATATTGTAAATATAAACAGAAGGTTATGGAGAAGAGTAATTTTTTTATTATTATTATAAATGTTCTTAAGTTGAATAAAATATAAAACAGGATTTTTAATTTCTTATTTTCATGTACATAAATGTTTTTTTTTCAACACTCAGTAAATAATAAGTCAATTAAATTTCCACCGGTATTTTTATGTATTAATTATTGAGAATCAATCAGTAAGTCAAGAAGTAATATTATAATTTTTACTTTTTATATCGTTTACCATGGATTTATTTGTATTTGTTGTTTATCTCACAAAGAACGCCAGTTAGGTATAAGGACAGAGCTTGCGCAACAAATCAACAAATCCTCATCGAATAAGTCATCGATGTTCACAAAAAAGAGTCACCAACAGCGTGCACGACAATGGCTAGACAATAGGCAGACAAAAAGCTTTCGGCCATAACCGGAAAAAACAAAATCACAAACGCATAAAGACAAGCACACGAAAATACGATTGGCAGCGCCTAAAAGTAGATAAGTTTGAGACAGTTACTCAGGCACTGCGAGCGCAAAAGACAACAACACACAAACAGGATGGCAGCCAGATGAGTTCTTGCTTTAGACGCAGCACAATTTCCGCCCAGTCCATTGTGACTGTCTTTGCCACTTCCGCTCGAACTGTAGCACGAAATTGAAATGTTCGTGTTTGTTCACCGACTGCGTCGAAGACAATCATATTATTAGTTTTGCTTGAGACAAACAACAAGATGAATGCCGCTGGGCAAAAACCAGAAGAAAAGATCGACTGTGTGAGAAAGAGAGGGACGAGCAGAGAAAAGAATAAACTGACACCGGCGACTATAATTCATTTTGTCACATCCGTTTTGGGGAGTTTCGTTTACAAAACTATTACAATGAGCACATTGAATGCTTTGCCACAGAGGGCGAAATTCATGCCCTTTTGCTATTCATGCATTTTCCATACTACTTTTCGCTTTGATTCACTACGAAAAACATTGACAGAACAAAAGATTCGACAGCGTCTACTAATGTGTGTACAAGAAAAATAAAAGCCAACTAATGCATTTAAGAGGTTAACACAAAGGATTCTCCAAGCACACACATGGACATTGCACATTTGACTGACTTGTCTGTCTGCTTGTCTGCTTGGCATTTGCCATACAATAGCGTCGTCGACGTCGTCAACTTCCGCTTTGCCACATTAACTTAATTCAATTTGTTGTCTATGCTTTTGATTTTAAGTTTGGTTTTGGTTTCAGTCTTGGTTAAGTGGTTTGCCTTCATATTATATGTTGTCGACTTTGATCATCACATATATTTTATATTTTGCAAACAAAGATTTTTCACTTGACTCTTTGCCGGTCGCAAGTTATATTGAAAATCAGTTGACTGTCAGTTTTATCCATTAAGTTAATGAGTTTCTTACCTTCTTGTTGTTATTGTTTTTGATGGCGATGATTCTGTATATAAATTTGAAATAAGTATGCCTCAAAAGTTTTTTTTCCCTGCATATATATTTGCTGTTTAACATTCAACAATGACGTGCAGAAGAACATGCCACAAGTTGCTCATATGCGTGCAACATGCGCTTAAGCCAATTAAAAATGCATATTCAACATGTAAAACCAACCATTTTTTTTGTCGAATATTAGATGGTTTTTTTTTTTCTATAAGCCAACGACGACGACAACTGTGCAAATATTCTTGCAATTACCACATTGACAACGTCGTTGTTGTTGCTGCTATGGCTGCATGCCACACCCTTTTATACGGTTAAAGCTTCGGTTGTGGCGGCTATCGCAGCTGATGTTGATGCTGCTGCTGTTGCTGTTTCGTATGCTGGCGCAGCGCACATCAGACTCGTTAAGTAAATTAAAAGCAAATAAGATTTGTCATGCGCGCAGCAGTCATGAACAAATAAAGTGAACAGTTTTCTTGTTTTTTCTTTCATTGCTTAAAAAAATGTGTTTTTTCTTTTCGACTTTCAGTTAAAGAATTCAACATTTCAGTTCAGAGCTATGAGCCAATTATTCTACATTGAGCAATAAAGGGTTACATGTGACAAAGAATGCTTTCCAATTTGGGCTTTCAATAATTTATTTTCATTTCCTTTGTTTAAGCATTTTGTTAAATTAACATTAAAAAAAATAAATAATAAAAATTTATTCATTAACAAACTAAAATTATAAAAAATAATGCAAAATAGAAAAAAAACGACAAATTACATTATATTACATCAAAATCACATTTAATTTTTTGTTCTTTTGTAATTTTTTATTTTATTTACTTTTTTTTTATTAAACAAACAAAATTCGCTTCACTTTAATTTTGTTGACAGCTCTACCGATCCATTAATTCTCAACTCTTTTTTAATTCCGTTTTTTTCGAAATGTACAATTATATATTTTTTTTCCTCTTTTTTAATATGTTCACGTACAATTAATAAAAGTTTTTGTCATTATTTTTATTCATGTGCTGAACTTGAACCTTCTTTGGTCGAATTTCAAATGATTCACTTCCGTGATGTTCATGTGCACGTTTTGTTTACACTTTATACTTATATAATATCAGTTCTTAAACATATATAAAAATGCATAACCAACACGTTGGATCTGTCAGCTTTAACTGTTCAAATTGGCGATTCTAACATTCATAGAGTGAGACTCCTTTTTTGAAGATTATCACTTAAGTAAATCTCCAGTTATTGATGGTTTACGCAATGTGTGATAATTCCTTCATTATGAAGCTTGACAAATGCTCAAGTACAAGAAGATTTATTACTCACTGAATAGATGTTGGTAAGATTGATAAGGTGAATTTATCATTTTTTTTTTCATTTTGAATCTTTTTTAAAGTTTTTGCTCAATTCTTTTGGCAACTCATTAACACAACATAAAAAATGTCCTCCCTAAATGCATTAAAATCTCTTTGTGCATGATTCTTTATTCTTTATACGACTTTTGCTGAGTCAACATTTGTCCTTGTTAATTTCGCTTTAACTCTTTTTTTAATTTAATAATAAATCTTCTGTTTAAGTTTTTATTCGTTCTCGTTTAAACACATATTTTTAACTTCTAATAAAAGCAGCTTTTTGTTAATCGAAAAATATGAAAGAGACCAAAGCTAAAGCAATTTCATTGCGTTCAATAACAATCTCGTACATGTTCAAATATGAATGCAGTTAAAATGCACGCGATTTCCAATTTGACAACAAAACCGAACTTCGACCGCGAATGCGACCAAAGTGCTTACTTACAAGCCAGCGTGGCCGTGCAATGTGGCTTTGTGGCAATGCATTCGTTGGATATTTTCTCCTTTTTTTTTGCTGCCAACAAACGAGCACACAGGCACATGAGAGACGCGTGCAACCAAACAAATCCCAAAAGCAATTTTCGCACTCAAAACGCTTTTGCGTGCGAAACGAATCAACAGAAATGACAGTTCACAACCCGCCTGTTTGCTTCCGTCCAACCGTCCGTCTGTCTGTCGGTCGGTATGGCCGCACTGTCCACTTCCGTTCATTGCGCCAAATGCACGCGGATATGTTTGCATAAGCCTCTGACATGCGTTCCACAAAAAAAATCGAAAAAAAAACAGCAAATGAATAAGGGAAAAGGGAAAGGTTGCCCTGCAGGCCCAACAGAAGCAAGCGAGCATGCAAGCAACCAACCACCATTAAAAACATCTACAACACACACTCGTACTTGTATGTGTATCCTTTTGACCACCGCGTGTTTAATGAAAGTTTAATGATTTGTTAATTGGATTTTGGCTTTTAAAGCATGCATACCCCAATTTCTCTTGCTTTCTTTCCCCTTCTCTATCTCCCACTGTCTTTTCAACTTTTTTCTTTCGTTCTCATTTTCATTTTAAGCCCCTACTGTGCAACGCAAACAGATGCAAGCGCTGCGTAAATATTTTTGACATTTTCATTTCGTTTCTTTGTCCTTCTCAAAATGCTACGCCCACAAGCACAAACTTTCTCATTTAGCTATGAAAATCCCATAGGGAATTTTTTGTTATGCTAAACTTCCTCACACACACACACACACACACACTCAGACATAGCACATTTTCATGCTTTGGCTACTTCAATTCGATTTGCATAAGTTGTTCTGTGGCAATTCACCTGGCTCACCTCTTCGCCGACCACCAAGAAGGTGCAGAACAGCAACAACTTCACCCTCAATCAAAAGCTTAACCTTAATATGAGTCTTTCTCACCCTTGTCTGTCTGTTGCCAAACAAATGAAAATTGGCAACAATTGTTCGATAACAATTTAAAGTTTTTCATTTGCTTTTTAGTGCGTGTTTGCCTTTTGGTTTCATTTTATTTCATTTCATTTTTTTTTTTTTTATTTCTACTTCATTTGATGTTGTTGTTGGTTTGTTGCCGCCTTCACAGTCTCGACAGTTTCGATCGAGTGAAGTCGGTAAAATGACAATTTCATTTACGTTTTAAGTGCATTAGTAATTTATGACTTCTTCCATACAACACCCCAACCCTCCCAATTCTCCACCATTGCTGCTTGAACAGACGACCTTCTTTATATCTCTTTACCAGTCCGTCTGTCTGTTTATCTGTCGTTCTATCTGCCTATCTCAATCTGTGTGGTTTTCCATAATGCGTTCATTTGGCATATTTCTCATATCGTTTTGTTATTTTTGGCATATTTGGTTCAGACATTTTAAGTGGTTTTAATTTGAATTTTATAAGTTTTGTATTTGCGTGTGTGTGTGTGTATTTAAAATGTCGAAGTTCGTTAGTATGATTTTATGCTCGCTTTGCGTTGATTTCCTTTGGTTTGAACTATTAAAAATTTGTATTCGATTTTGGATAATTTGTTCTTTGACCAATCATTTTGCTTGAATAGAATTATTAAAACTGACAGATTGAGGCTTTCGACACAAAAGCATAAAAAGAGTAATACCATCATACCTCTTGGCCCACCCGTCATATCTTTAACATTTTTTTGTAACTTTCAAGGCCTGTCCCATTTTTTACCTCTCTCCCTTCGGCTGCCATATTTGTCTTCTGCGTTCGCATTATTTCAATTACCTTTCCAACAAAGCCAACCTTATGCCTAACGGCCTCAAAACATAACAAAACTGCCGACCAATTAGAAATGCAACAAAGCGAAACAAAATGCTCGATTATAACAAATAACGCTCATTAAAAATTTCACAATTACAAAATGAAACAAAATACAAAATTATGTTTAACTTCCACTCGATAAACTCAAAGTTCGTTGTTCAAACAAACAAACAAACAAAAAAACACACGAGCAAACTGCAGAAGAAGTAACCATCGACAAAAGTGTAAGAAAGGAAAATCCACTGCGCAATATACAAGTTAATCAAAGGAAAAGAAGGATTCACGACGACGAAGTTGACGAAAGCGAAACGTCCACACAATAGCGACGCTAATGAAAACCAAACAGTTTACAATCGAAATGTCAACAGGACTCAATCAAAATGCACTTAAAAATGCAAAAGGAAACACAACATAAACAACAACAGCAACAACAACTACACGGTGGCTATCCTGTCAGGATATGCGCAGTCAAATAACACGAGTGAAAGCGCAGCTTTTAATTGAAAACGCAAACAAATCTGCAACGCCAAGTATTCATCGTGGGGTTGAACTTGGACCAAAATAAGACAGTGGCGTCGCAGGTAGTTGAAGAGGGTGACAGCTTTTCATACCCCATCAAGTACATTGCATACAATCTGTTAGCTATGCGGACGATATGAACTGTTGAAAAGATAATGTTGCTTTCATTTCGTCTTCTTATTTTGTATTGGAAAACGACGACACTGCGGACTACAATGCTGCTCAAACTGTAAACTCATTATTTATATGTAGTTTTGCTTAAAGTATTTGAGCTTGGAATGATTTCATGTTTCTGCTGCGGCTTTAAATGAATTGAAACGTTAATAATTAAAATTCATTATTTCTAGACTCATTACATTCTAAATAAACAATTGATGGTTTAGTGGTTGTTCAGAGCAGTCTTTACCTGACTTAGAAGCACTCCACTGGGCTCAACCTGTGGGCTTTCTGTGGAACTGAAAACATTTTTGCTGCTCTTTTGCATGATGTGGGCAAGATCGGTCGAAGATCGAAAAATGTCAAGCAATGAAGAAGCATGTTGAATTTATGTTTCGAACAATTATTTTAACGAATTTATAATTTTTATTCACAACCAAAATATTTATCAATTACAAAGGACCAATATGTAGCATTCTTTTAATACTTCATGAAATCATTCTAATTCTTTGCTTTTTGCTTAGACAATTATAAGCTTAGATGGCGGCCTTCTCCTTGTAGTAGCACTGGTACAATTGGAAGGCGGTATCGCACTTATCGGCGCCCTTCAAGCCATCGCACTTAGCCTGCACAGCCTTGACATTATCGGCACCGACAATCGGGCTCAATTTATCACTGACGACCTGCTCTTGCACCTGACCATCGACAATGAAGCCACCCTGTTCCAGGAAGCAGTTGGCGAAGCACTTTACCTTGGCATCAACATTGTCGAAGTTACCCTCACGCAGAGCCTGAGCCTGTTCCTTGGTGACGCCTTCACGTTCAATGCATACAGTTGCGTGCTCCTTAGCCTTAGCCTTTAGCTCATCACTCAATTTGAAGTCCTGAAAGTGAAGTTGTTAAATAAAATTAGTTTGTTGCAAAAAATTCTTCCAGGGATTGTGCCACAAAGCTTGTTCGAACTTACAGCGGCGAATGCGACGGCAAACAATGCGAAGGCAACAACAACGAAAGAAGTTTTCATTTTGATTTTTAGTTTTTTGCTTTTGCTTTTGCGTTTGACTTCTGATCAGAAACTGTTTGACAAGTTTGCTATTGTGCGCGCTTTTATATGATTCGGCTGTGGAATAAAGTAACAACAATAACAACGTTGACGGTGACGATGACAGCGACGCCTGCGCCGACATCGACGACAGCAACAGTCAAGTGCGGCTTATAAGCAATACGATAATAAATAAATAAATTTTAAACGCTCTTTGCACTCTTTGTTTTTTTTTTTGTTGATTTTATTTATATTTTAGTTTTTTATAACTTAATTTTATTTCAATTTTATTTTTTTGCTTTTTTTTTGGCACTAAGTGAGCTCGTTAAGCCAATACGAAGAAGAAGTTCGTTTTTTAGTTTGGAAGATGAATTGTCAATAGGGAACTGAACTTTGATCCTTAATCTGATTTCTTATATTAACGCATCATTAACGCGATTGATTCAGTTGGACAATGCCTCCCTCGCACCAACACGTGCACACATGTGATTTGCCCACAACTGATGACATTGGACGTAATGATTCTGAATGCGTTAACATTTAACGTAATTCCCCAACTTTTTTTTTTTAATTGCTTGCAATTTTCTCTACTCTGAAATTGACATTAAATTATACATTAACAATAATAACAATATAATAACATTAAAAAAACGTGTGCTTATCTTCTATCTTCCTGTTCGCTTTTGTACACTCTCACACAAAAACATTAATTGTCATTTAACAATTACAAATTGTCGAACAAACGTTCTAATTGCATAATGTATTATTATACGTAATTTTCCATTAAGTTTATATGCAAAAGCTGATAGTTTAGATCAAAAACTAAAAGATCGCTTCAGTCCTACCGCAGATTTAACACTCTTCACGCACCATTCCCTTACTGTAGTTTTTTCAGTTTGTTGGTGTCGCCACGCCTACTTTTTATTGAAATAGTCTTATGTTCAATCATCATAAGTCTTTACTTTCATGTCAATTAGTTTTACATTAAAGCACTTGTAGATGTCTAAGATTCCCTATATGGTAGTTGGCTACTTATGACAACTGACGCCAAAATTGGTGCCCAAATTCGCATATATTCCGACGGACATATTCGTCTTGTTGTGGAGATCAAGATTTCATAAGCTCTTAATATGGCCGAAGATGTCTTCTTCAAAACGATACAAAAAAGAAAATAAAAAAAATAAATAAATAATAAAAAAAATCACAGTGCTCTACAAAAGTTACACGCTCACCTACAAACGTCATTTAATTATCATTTCATTATCATTTAGTTTTTTTATGCTGCTGCGCGTCTTTAACTTTGACCAGATGTGCCAGAAACTGGTTATATGCCTCTCTTTCTTGCAATTTTTTTTTCTACTGCTTCTCTTTCTTTTTTTGGGGGCAAATCAGCAACTTCAACAGCAGTCGTAGTTGTAGTATTGTTGTTGTAGCGACGTTGCTTTCGTTCGTTCGTTGGTTCGTTCGGTGATATCGTAGACTTTATCATGATCATTATCAACACACCGTCAGCCGTTTCGTTATAATTGTTGTTGTGGTTGTCGTTGCCGGCAATTAACGCTTAATAACATTAGCATTTCAAACAATATTGTATAATCAAATATCAACAACAACACTAAACTCTTTAATTAGAAAAATAAAACTTTAAAAAAATTTTGCATCAAATTATTTTCTATTTTTTAATTTTTTTTTGCTCATCTAAAATTGATATTCTGTGAACAAAGTGCAAGCTATGAAATTATGTAGATTTATTTACTGTCTTAATTTTATTTTTATTATTTAATTGCATTTGTATTATATTACACATATTTTTTTTATTTAAGGTTCCATCACGCACTTCATAACTAATGAAATATTGAAGTGTGCGAAAAAAAATTCTCGTTTGAAATTCTGTCACTAAGCATGACCAATTAAATTTTATTGGCGGTTTGTGAAAGACGAATTAACTTGGTCAAGACAACAAACCTAAAAGTGCAAAGTTCGATTGTGCTGAGAAAGTCTTGTATATATTATTAATGTTTAAGGCAAAACGAATTATTAATTAAATGCAAATTCTTACCGATTAAGCAAAATGAATTAACTTTAAAATGATTATAAAAATGTGTCAATAATGAAACGATTCTTTTGTTAGAGTCAAGACTTTTTAATACAATACAAGGACGCTATCTTCATCATTGCCAAAGAATGGATCATCCTCACGCTTATTTTCATGTGACATGCATATTTTGACCAGTTCTAATTATCCGATCATGCCGGTTCAGACAATAATATTTCTCTGTCGATAGCTTCAGAAAACTTTTCTTTGAAAGTACGAACAAAAATTGTTAGTTCTTAAAAAATAATTGACGGTAATGGATTCATGCCTATTAAAATTTCGAATTAAAAGTTTAAAAGTTGAAATTACTTGAAATATAGCAAATGCAACGAAATTTAAAATTTTTTCTTTGTTAAATGGGAAAACAAACATCAGGAAATATTTAAGATCACATGCTTAACTCTCATTTGCTTAAATAGTATGTTTGATCACTCAAAATATAAAATCAAGACCAAACCAGAATGTTTATGATATCGCACTTTTAGTCAGAGAATGTTAAACGATCTCTAGCACTATGTTGTCTAGCAACGCAAGCAAGTATACGTCAAAGTCAATGCACACATATTAACTTAATCGTCTTGTATAATTTGTTCGAAAAAAGTATGTTTAAAATACTTTTTGTTTCGAACTCTTCATTCAAATCATACACAAGCCTCAACAGAATATCATACAGTTGCTGAAACATTTGAAATTTTTATATTTTATAATTTTGGCTTTTTTTTAACATTTGCCAACTTTGTTGGTAAAACTAAAAAATCAGCATGACAAGACAATTTTTACGACTTTTTATCTAGGCATGCGCTGAACAGACGAAAACTTTCCATGACTCAACAATAATATAAGTGAACAGCTGTTAACGGCAACACTTCAAGAAACTTCATAATGAAGTATTGAATTTGCTAGAAATAGAAAAAAACTAATGGCAAAATTGTCGAAGTACATAAATTGCGCGAAGTGTACTGGAGAACATTTCTTACCGGTTTTGGCACGTTTGTTTTTTCATTTTTGGTTTTATACCTTTTGGTTTTTTTTCACTGTTTTATTGCTATTATTTTATCTTGATGGGCATCTATCATGCACGCTTAATGTATAACTTTGAAATCGTAAATTCAAATTCAACTCAAAGTCCAAAGTCACAAAATTTAGTGATATTTTTTCTGTACTGACAACAAACAAAATTCAAAATTTACATTTCGCATGTTGATTTTGATCAACATTAATGAAATGCAAACAGTAACAAACGATCGAACACATAAACTGATAATGAGCGTACAATAATGATGATGAGATGCTGCTTTAGATCGAAGTGAACGAACTCATTTCTATTCTATAACATTTTACAACGAACAGAAAATGTAAATTAGCGGCGCGCTAAATGCAAATGATATAACATGCAAAATTTACAATTAATAATAATTAAATGACGGTAATGACAATGCAAAATGCGTTAATGCGATTACTTAACAAATGCAATCACTTTTGATTAATTAATGTGCACAAAATTAAGATTAACATCAGAATCGCGATTTGACTGCCAAAGCAAATATTGCTCAAACAGCTTAATTATAATTACAATTATTTGTAATAAATACAATTTATTGTCTTATGTGTGTTTAATGTCCAAATTGATGGCGCTTGTTATGCAAATTACTAAAGCTGTATTTGTAAATTTCACAATTCTATTGAAAGTTCTCAATTTGCATATTTCGTAGGGTTGTGCGAAGAGTTTATGATTTGGTGATGATTCTTATACCTACGTGAGTTAGTTGTATCTGTTATATAGTAAAGAAGGCCAATCATCATTTCCTATGAATCGGTAGTATTTTTATGCAATCCAGTAAATCGAGGCAGCCTAAGCAAAATTGGACATTTCTCATAAAACAATATTGATTTTAAAAAATCAACAAAAAAAATTTAAGTTATTGAGGACGTTTTTCTTTCATAAAAATTTGACCATTTTGCCAAAATTCATAATACAATTCTCTCTCTCTCTCTCTGCATTCGAAAACTGCAAATTAACATGACCAAAAGAGCAGCTGTTAAGAAACTGTCAACTAATAGAGGCAACAACAGCTGCTATGAGAATGATACGCTGTTAAAACCCTATTTACAGTCATTTGATAGAATTTTATTTTGAACAGTGACTAATAGAGTTGCCAGAATAGGGGGTAAATCTAAAACTGAGTATTGCGGGAGCTACTCGATATAATAAATATTTGACCTAAATTAGTGAATCTCACGATTGAAAACAGTTTTATGAACAGAGCTGTTTACAAAATATGCATTAAATTTTACTGAACTCAAAAATAAGTTCGCTTTACAATGATTTTGTTATTCGTCTGCCTAACCTCAAAATTAGCCACTTTCCTAAAGATTATTTTAACCCTCGAATTCTTTGCGGTTTTATTTAACACACAAACCACGTCAATTTGTTGCGCTTTTCTTACAACTAACACACTCACTTTTGTGCTTACAACACGCACGTAGCTTTAAGGTCAACTATAAATATGAAACTTAATTAGGAATCTCCTGAGACAAAAACGACTACGAAACCGGCATTCAGGACAAGACTTAGAGACATGTGCATATTGTGTTCACAAAGGAAAGACGCAGGCACATTTACGCAGCGGGCAAACGAAGGCAAACACCCACACACTCACACGTAAATGAGTCAAGTCTGGTACATTACATGTATTTATCTTTCACACTCCTATCCTTGCTACGTGTTTGTTTTTAAGCTGACATGTTGCCGGTGTGAGGCATCAACTCCCCACACACACACAAAATAAGTTGCCGTGCTCAGTTACCTCTTTCCTTTTATGCCATGCAATGCACATGAGTTGAAGTTTACATATTTATGATAATTTATGACTTCGAAAGTGAACTGACAGTTACACTCGGTCTTGGACGCCATTTTGTTGCTTGCTGCTCAGCCTGACTGTCTGTTTGACTGCCTACTCTCGTTGCTTGTATGCATTGCTGGCACAAACATATGTATGTGTGTCTGATGCACACAGGTGCGTATGAGTAATAATCATTTCAGCTTTTATAAGTGCACAAGTGTCTGTGTCTGTGTGTGATTATTTGTTTTAATTGTTTGTCCCTTGTAATTTAATAATTTGTCAGTGTTTCATGTACTTGTTTGTCATTTCACTCATTGCATATGATTTATTATTCCATGACACATTTTCAAAACTAATTCATTGTAATTCAGATTTGTATAACCTTTTTTTTTATTTTTGTTGTAAACTTTCAATTCAATAATAAATCAACACTAATTGCATTAAGTAAACAAGTTTCATTTTTCTTGCACTATGAACTCATTAAAATTTTGACTATAGAAATGAGAGCAACATTTAGCATTAAATAATGAGAGATGAAAAATGGAACGACAACAAATGGAGATGATAAAAAGTTCCAAAAGTCTTTATATATCATTAATGATATATAGAAAAATTAAATGGATTTATCGAAAATAAAAATACATTTGTATGTCTAGCTGTCATATGTTCTATTTTTAAGCATAATTCTTATTAATAAACATACTAAACTATAAAGTCTCTTGATGATAAGTATGAAAGCAAAACAAAACAGGCTAATTTTCTTTATTGTGTATTTGTAATGGGACACATTGTATCAGTAAAATTAAAAATTTGTATTCATATTTTTTTATAAATTTCGCTGTTCTCCAAATGACAAACTCCAGAAACTTCACTATACTTTATGCGCCCAGTCATATAAGTTGCTTTTATACATCAATTAACGCCTAATTAAACAGTTAACACATACATGTATATTGTTGTTGTGTAGTTTTAGGATTTCATACTTTGAACACATTTTTTTTTTTTTTGTTACAAGTCATTTATATTTATTTTTATGGCAAGTCATAAATATTTATATTTAATAGTTTTCAACAAAATAAAGTAACTTTTAGTGCCATGCGTGCAGAACGTAAACGGGCCTGAATAGGACAGTTAAATTATGTCATAAAAAAACTGTAACTGCAAAAAAATCATAAACAAAAAGTTACTAAAAATACAAAAAAAAAACAGAAACAGCAATTTTTATTATGTAAAAATATAACGACAAACTTATTGTCAAATATATATATTTTTGCTTGGTATATCTGCGCACGTGTTTCGTGTATTTGTGTTCCTATAATGTCAACTTTTATAACTCAATGTAGTTTAATGCCAAAGTTAGATTTCATAGTCTTTGTCACGACAAAGCGACAAAGTCAAATTCAAAATGGAACTGTTGACAGCATCGATAATTCATGACCTACACAAGCCTTACCTCACACATACAAGCACACAAACACACAGCGATTCAAACAAGGATATCATTATACTTTGGCACATTTTGCTGTCGTTTTGCTTACGTTTATGTTCAACTCATTATTATTGTTTTTTGCCTTTGCCATTGCCGTATTGTTTTATATCTCATATTTTTAGTGCCATTAAGACAAATAAATGTGAAATAAATAGTAATAAATTCATAATGTCAACTGTCAACAGGCTTCGTTGGCTTCATTTGACTTCCTTCTCCAACGCCAACGTTTTCCCATTGTTTGTCTGACTGCCTTTCAACCTACATTTCCTTCTTAGCCAAACTATTTCGTTTTGCCTGCATAATTTATGGCATAACAACAAAACAACTATGAAAAAAAAAACGAAAACAAAAACAACTTTTCGTATAAAATTGGCGACAAGCACAGACATTTTTATTCAGCACGAAGTAAAATAAAACGAATTGAAATGAACTCCATTTTGCTTTGAAAATAGTCAACAGTCAAAACTCGTCAACGAACTCATCGTCTTCATAGACTTTCAGCCTTCAAGCAATCCAGAAATATTTGGTAAATTGCCTCACAATTAATTGAACAAGACTTTTGTATGCATAGTGATTACAATATGACGGAAAATGTTCACATATGACAGTGTCCACTGTAGTAACAATTCGTAATGAGCGATAACAATGGAACGGACAACTCCGGTAAGAGCACATTGATTCTTCAAAATTTATGTGATCTCAAGATAAGTCTGCCTGTAAAAGCTGTTTGTAACTAGAACCTTCTGAGTAGCTTATAGTTTTTTTTACGTTTTATATTGATAACTCCCATACATTGCTTTCATTGGCTTCTAGGCAACTCAAATTTAACTTAAAGTATCTGCAAGTGTTTTTACACCAATTGATGCTGTTGCATCTAATAGATGAATTTCGCTGTTGATCAAAGAAATAAAATCGAAAAAAATAGAAAAAAACTAATTAGTTGCTCATTGAAATATGATATGAGCCAAAATGGACGTTGTCCCAAATCAGGCTGAATTCCGCTTGCAAAATTAGCATAATTAATTTCACGAATATTTTCATTCTTGCTATTTCTGCGAAAACCTTTTTGGTGAAAAGGCAAGACGGCCAAGCTCGACATATTTGTGCGCCAGAAATTCAATTAAGCTTATCCACGGCAACACCTGCGCAATTAATTAGAATTTGCGGCATTAATTTCGCAAAGGCAAAAAAGCCAAAAACAAAAGAAATGATTTGCTTTGCCAATGGCAAAGGGCAGAGGGCAAGCGAAGCACGAACGTGTTGAATTGAGCATAAAAATAGCACGAAAGGGTCAAAAGTGATAGGAGACAAAAGCTCAGTGGCTCAGTGGCTCAAAGTGGACACGGTCGCTTCTTGAAGCTTACATAATTAGTCTGAATAAACAAATTCATTAAGCGTACCCAGCCCAGTTCAACGAGCTCAATCTATGCCTTTGATGACGTTTGCTGCGTTTATAATAAAAGTAAAGTAATGATGTAGCATACTTGAAGGCGTGCAGACGGCGAGTGCTTTTATAAGGTATTTTGATTTTTCTTTTCTTTTTCTCTTTGTTAAGTTAATTTGTACAAAGCAAGACATAGTAAAATGTTCTCTTCTCATTTAATGAAAATAAAATTTCTTTCCGTTTTTCTGTGTTTTAGGACATTCTTCGTACTCTTAAACATTTTGCAATGAATAATTTGACACACAAAATTCGAAAAAAGAAAATTTTTGTCTAAAAATGGGTAAGAAATTTATTGCCTTCAGGAATTTAAGCTTTTTCTTTTATTTGTTACAAAATATCTTAAAAACTTCACTGATTTTGTTAAAATTTAAATCAAGCATTCCTTTGGAAAAATATAAACTATTAAGCATCAAAATCAATAATATTTTTTTATTTTAATTTTTTTTCAATTGTAATAACTTCTTATTAAGATAAACATTACTTTCTTGTATCAGAATTTCGTTCAATCTGTTTTGTACAAAATACAAAAAAAAAAGTTGCTGTTTAGCGCAATGCTAACGTTGGCGTTTCTTTAACTTTTGAATGTTAGTTTACAGTATGTTATTTGGTTTCGTAAATTTTATAACAGATTCTGTTAATAATCAACAAAGTTAACTTGGATATTTTTTTAATTTTAAATTTTTGTTTTATTTGTGTAATTTTGACTTTTTAATACAAATTATGCGCCCATGCACAAAATATCCCATATTGTCTAGTGGTTAGGATATCCGGCTCTCACCCGGAAGGCCCGGGTTCAATTCCCGGTATGGGAATTTCTGTGCTTGAGAAGTCATCTACTCTTATAGTAATTATTACTATAATTTTTTTGTTTCACATAAATGAATTATTAAATGTTGCACCATTTTTTTGTGATTTTAACTTTAACACAAACAATCAATGTTTAAAATACGTGTCACCCGTAAATAACATTTTATTAAAATAATCAATATCAAACTAATATGCTTTGTATGAAAGTGATTTTAGTTTTATTAGTGTACTTTGAATTGCTCTAAGTTATCGTTATATTTTTAGCAATTTAGGATTTTTAAATCTCATTGCTTTCGTTTCGTTCGTTAACTCTTCTTTAATGTAAAATGTTGCACTTTTTTTGTTTGAAAAAACAAATTTGTAGCAAACATACGTTTTCATATAAACAACTTAAAGTCATGCAAAATTCCCAAATGACTTGTTAAACATAACAGTGACACACTCCCATATGGTCTAGTGGCTAGGATATCTGGCTTTCACCCAGAAGGCCCGGGTTCGATTCCCGGTATGGGAAATACATTTTTATTTTTATATTTTTAACAAAACAAAACATAATCGTGTGTGGGTACACATACAAATACATTTGTTTATATATAACTACGGGCGGTTAGACAAGCATATAACAAAGACCATTTACAACAAAACACAACTATGATGATTTTTAAGTTCAACGTAAACAAAAATGATTGTTTAATTTATTCAATAGATATTTTTGTGTAACGAATAAATACAAAGTAAATTGCTTATAGTTCATGTTTTGAATAATGTGATAGTAATTTTTTTTTTTTGCACTTATTTTTGTATCAATATTGGCAATGTTCTATTTAAAGCCAGCGCAGTGGATGCCCGAAGCAAAATTATTGAAGCACTCATCGATGCTAGGCAAATATCCATTGCAATACTTCCAAGTTGACCATGCCTCAAAACCTTGTTTGTTTTTAACTAACCGAGCGCATTTAACTGCCTTGGCGATGTTATCGGTACGCAACTCATCACAATTGATGTTGCAACCATTGTACGATTTACGTCCGTCCGATGGCTGGCACCAGTAGAGATCGTTTATCTGGAAGATCCCGTGATCGTGCGAACCATCCGTATTCGCCGGACCCACCACCCAGGTGCGATATTCACTCTCGCGCTCGGCAATGCAAGCCCAACGTGCCAGCTCATCTCGCGACACGCCCAAACTGTCCATCTCACGTGCCAACTGACAGCGATTCAGTGTGCGGCGACTCTGCACAGGAGCACAAGCGAAACAGAACGCCAATACAGCTAGCATACGTGTTCCATAAGTTAATTTCATCTTTAAATGTTGTTTTCTTGAGGAAAAATGCAATGCACTCAACTCGAACGCTTAAGGAAAATAATTGCTAATTCAACTCTGCATGCCTTTTATACGCATTCGTTCGTGTAACACAATGAGATCATTCTTTGTTGAAATTGGTATTTTCCCAACATTGAAAAGTAAACTCGAGTTTGTTATCACGAGTTTGTTATCACTTTTTATTCACAAAGGCATGTATACATACAGCTATGGACAAAAATAGCACATTTTCCATAAAATGAAATGAAAATAAAATAGTGTTCATTAAATTAGATACGTGCTATTTTTGTGACCAGCCCAAAATGTGAACTCTTAGATCTTATTGATTTGGTGAGGGCCCATTCATTTATTACGAATGACGAATACAGTCAATTAAAAAAAAAAGTATCTTTCTTTAATTTTATTTTAGCTGAGGTTCACTATTGTAGTTTGATGGAAGTTTAACTTAGATAAGGCTTTTTCTTTTATTACTTTAATTTATCTGTAATTG
The DNA here is from genome assembly GCA_037044515.1 of Phortica magna. Lineage (NCBI taxonomy): Eukaryota > Metazoa > Arthropoda > Insecta > Diptera > Drosophilidae > Phortica > Phortica magna. The sequence goes on along the minus strand of JBAMBP010002046.1, from coordinate 66,217 downwards.
CAACCATTGCTCATATTTAACTGCACGCATGCTGACAACTGTTTTCCACCATATTGCAATCAGCTGGAACGAGTATACAAGCAAAGACGGAATTAACTTAATGGGTCAGCTGAAGTACATATATATGTTGTGAAGTTCACTTGAGGTTTAAGGCAATTCATAGAAACAATGCGACACTATGGAAATTTAAACAGAAGCACGACCAATGTATAAGTGTATGACTCACAATGCAAACTAATTTTATACACTTTGAAGATCCGAATGCAACTAATCAAAAAAATGCAGTCAAAATTCTCAAAGTGAAATGTGACAGAATTAACAACGAAAGAGAAATGAAGAAAAAATATTCCTTCAAATAGAAAGATGAATGAAAAGCGATAATTTGAGACGTCTAATCATGTACTTGTTACAAAAGACATACTTACAGACAAATAAAAGAAACAACTTATCGCAAATGACGATTGTAGGCGAGAGTAAAATAATTTCATAAGCGAAAAATTGCTCAGGCGTTAAATGCATTTTAAATTTATTAATCAATCAGGAGTGTAAGCAAGCGTACATCGTGTGACGAAGAGACATGACGAGACGGAACTGAACGCAACGTAATGTAACGGCGAATTCAAGAGAAGGAGACTAAGTATAAACAGTGGTGCAGAACAAAGCGTTTACAAAGCTTGGTGTGTGTATGTGAGTGAGATTTGCCGGGATGCCATAACCGCAGGCCACTATTAACGAGGCAGTGCGCTGTAATAATTTGTGGATTGGCACAAGGGAAAAGTACATGCACAAGTTGTACTATGTTGCCTACTTATAGGCGCATAAAATAAGCGTTTAATAAGTTTATGCTGCATGGCATATGCAAAAACCAATGCAACACAGCAATGCTGCATGCTAAGACAGGCAACAGACAGGCGGAAGGCTGAATATACGCACGAATGGATAGAGTGAAGGAACGAGAGAGCAAAGAAAGGAAGGATGTAAAATGCCTGCCATGCACAAGTTGCACAAGCAAAATTTATAACTTTTACTGTGCTCATGACAAAAACCGCAGCCTAATTAATGCTTAACCATAACTTATTACGCCACGCAAACTTTGGCATGCAACTTGATGCAAACTCACACACTCACACAACACATGCACACCCTTTAACTTAATTTTGCATAGCAATTTGTGGCTATTTGAATGGCGAACCATATGAGTGTTTCGTATTAAGTTTTGTTTTTCTTAATTTGCGTTTTTATTTCATTTTGCACAAAAAATGACACTAAAATGATAATTGCTTTAATTGTTCACGCCCACGCCCCCTCGTGAAAACTGATCACGCCCATTGCGTGGTTACTATTTGAGATTATAATTAATATGAAGTTGAAAAACGAAAAATGTTGTGTTGGTCATTGAGCCACGCCCATTTTGCACATGCAGCCTTGTCCATCTGATTCGAATCAAAGTTTAAAAAATTTTATTCAAAGAGAAATTTAAAAAAAATAACAAACTGAATGAAATTCCAAAGGAAAGTTACAAATTACAATATTTTTTCACTAGCAGCGTGTTCTATTTGACATAACAATTGTTTAGCAATACGAATGCTTCTCTTAGTTACACCACCGATTTATTTAAAATTTAAAGAAAAATTGTCAATGTTGCAATTATTAAATTGCACATCCGCAGATTTCACATTTCTGTCGTTCCTGTCCGTTCTAGGCCTTTGTTGAAGTCTGCCTTGTGGCGAATTACGGAGTACTTCCAGTCGTTGATGATAATAAAGTTGGTAGCTACCAAATTCATCATCATCGTTCTCATCTTCGACTTCCTTGTAGTCTTGTATGCACAAAGCGACCTTGTTATGATACGACATGTTTAGCTGCTCAACTTAAACTAAAATTGAAATAAAAAGATTCAAAAATTTAAAGAAGTGTTTCTTATCAGTTTTCTTTGTTCAACGTGACGATAGTAAAATATGAGTCAACGTAAGACAGAGTCAATATATAAAAAGCATTAGCGCAAAGCAATTAGTCCCAGGAGGACTTTTCAAAAGTAATTTCCCAAATAAAACTCTTCTTTGTTAAAGTTGGGCTTGCCCCACATTATTCAATCAATGAATGTTAATAAATGTTGATTATAAAATACTGTTGGTCGAAACATTTTTGGATGCCACGAGCAGATTTCTGTAAAAACTAAAAAATTCCAAAATCTGTGAAAAATGTTGCCCTTAAAAGAATACTTTTTACGAATTGAAGCCAGCTGTCATGTACTGGAAGGTATTTGTCCAAATAGACTACATTTGGTGTCATCTATCAGTGGATGGCTCACATGGCTGTGAGTTGGGGTATAGCTGGCAAATGCAAATAAATTTCCCCCACCGGGTCAGAAACTTTACTTAGACATATTACCGCATGTTTATATTTGAAATGAGTTTTTCAACACGAGCTCAAATAACCATGTCCGTCCGTCTGACCATCTGTATGTCTGTCTGTTTCAGCGCAAATTCCTCCTAGAATTTTAAACATATCGATAAAATTTGAACGCAGAAGTTCTTCAAATATGTCCAGGCATCGTATGTCTCAAAATTATTTAGATCGGGCCACTATATCATATAGCTCCGATAGGAACGATCGGTCAAAAATGAGGTTTTTGCTTGAAATATGGTGTGATTTTTGAATTATCAACCAAATTTTGCACTTGGTTTTCTATGACAAAAATGGTCAAGATCGGGCTACTATAGCATATAGCTCCCATAGGAATGATTGGCCAAATACATTCTTATTGGAGTATTAAAAAAATTAGTTTCTTATGAGAATAATTGAGAAAATGTTTGAAAGAGTACATAAGTTTCGGAAAAGCCGAAAATATTCCAAAGTTAAACTTATTATAAGCTTCATAATATCATTAGATAAGATAGTGCGATACGATTTACGAATCGTGACAAGCAATAAAACAGCAAATTATGCCTTAAATAGACAGTTCTTTTCGAAATTTCCTCAGTTAACTTCATACATTCGAAAAGGCTTATTAAAAATCGAAATGTCTGGACCTGTAGAACGTCATGAGTTGGGCGGAAGTATCGGCGTTGGTAGTTTCAATGCTAGTGTTAACTGGGCAAGGCAAACAGGGCAAAGTCAACCTAACAATGGAGCCGTGGAACGTCACCATCCAAGTGTCGCCAACGTTCCTAAGGCTTTCCACGCTTCAAACCAACTCTTTGAAGCAAAACAACAAATAAATGGGGCGCATATACCAAATTTGACATTTAATATTTACCAACAATAAATCATTAAGAAGAATTATATGTAATTGGAATTAAATAAACTGTAAAAAAATCCCAATCCCACATTCACATTAAAAGTCATTGGCTAGGGAAGCTCAAGGAGTCGTAGTCACTGGTTTGTGTCGTTGAGGTCACATGCATCTTGGGTATGTGCACCTTGTAGACCGTTGTTTTCTGTTAATAAGTCGATTTGACACACTTAATCAATTGTTTTTTGTGTTCCACTTTGCATACTCGTAAAACGTTATATTTGTTCGATATATAAATCCTTCGTTGGTGGCAATGAAAAAACAGAACATACCTAATTAAAACCCTTGAACGCTTTCGTTTTAAAAAGAATGGTATGCACCCATTTTTCGATTTGATTACAAACGATTTGACAAAAATGATAAGTAATGTAAACTATAAATAGCACTATATGCGTCGCTATACTTTGGACCCGCTTTCGAAAAAAACACTTCTTTAAGTTGCAATGATACATATGTTATCAAACTTTATACTACAATTGCACTTGATATTATTATGTATAATACAAAGAAAGCACCAACTAATGCTGAACATGGAAACAATCAATCAAAAGTCAAGCAGGCCACCGCGCAAGTTCTGAAATTTTCCAGTATTTTATTGTCGAAAGAACACAAAGGAAAAGTAACGACAATCTTACGAAACAAAATCCAAAACGAAATAAACAATAAATACCCATATATTTATGATAAAACGCCCAAAAGCATGCAACGCAAATATAATGAATAAATTTAAAGCAACAATGAAGAAAAAAAGCTTACAAGAAAAAATACTATGAGAAGGAAAGAAATAAAAAAAAAAACAGAAATTAATATGAACCATAAAAATGAAAGAGAACAAAGCCAACAATAATAATCGTAATAAAAGCAAGAAAAATGCGAAAAAACGAAACAAAACACAAATAAAGAAATTACATGCAAAAAACGCATTGAAAAATAAATGCTGAAAAGTAAGGCGAAAAATGTTTTGACATTCATCAAAAGTTGACACAAAAAATGATGTGTTGAAAGGCGTTGATTACGCGCGTCAAGGTTAACGCGTGAGTCAAGTCGGCCAACAGTATATAAGTAACAGTAGCTGTGAATCCTAGAAAAGGGGGGAGCTGCCAAACGGTGAGGCATGTAGCTAACTAAGCAGCAAAACAAAAGTCGCCTAACTCAATGGGCACATAGCATGACAAGTGGCATGGTGTGGCAATTTTGCCTTTAAAGCGTGAAGTACGTGCTGCCCTAAGTGTAACATGACACACACACACACACACACATTCTTGCACACATAAACGACTAATTGTAGACTCTAAGTAGCCGCTTGTGAAATGAAACCTCATCAGCATAACAATGTCAACGAGGTCATTTCGCAAAGGCCGCTCAACACTGTCGTATTTTGATAAAGTATTCCCGCGCAGCTCAACTAAATGTCAACTTTTGTATAATGTATAATTTTTGGCGCATGTCATGGAATATCCTCTCCTCTCTGTTCTCTTTGTGGCCAGGCCGAGTCATCATTAAATAATAGTTGTATGAATTTCAATTATGACGCGAGTGAAATTTTTGCTGACATTTGAAAAATGATACACTTTATAGCTTTTGACAGTGGGCTGAATGGGCAATGGATTCTGATCTGTGTCAAAAAAAAGTGAGTTAGTGAAAATAAGTTATGAAATGGGGTGGGAAACACTAATTAGGAAAAGAGTGTTGGAAAGCGTGGTGGTGATAAAGTGATAGTATTAGGGAAACAAAATGTTAGAAACCCAGACATTGATTTTAAGATAATAAGAGGAAAAGTAAAGAAGTGTAAGGAAAAAGCAAATTAGTTCCTATCTTTCTAGCTATCATAGCTGAAATCGGTTATTTGTTAGTTTTAGTCAGAGGTACTAGGCAAATTGCACTGGTTGGGCATTGTTCTTTGTAAAAAATACAGTATTGTCTATGTTAAATAAAAGAGCTTTATTTTATTTCTTGTTTGTTATCTTTATTGTTCTGTGGTCAGATTTCTATCTATGAAATTTGAGTGTAGATTCTTCACTTAAGTCTGCCATGCTTTTTGTAGAACCAAACCATTGCATACGTGCAGGCGCACGCTATTATTTACACTCATATAATTTTTATTTCGCGCTGTATAACAACAAAGACAAAATGTTCATAAACGCATTTAAGTAATTAAGTCGTAAAAACGTAAAAGCAAAAAAAAAACAAGAAACAGAGAGAAAATTATTTATAAATTTATTACCACAACAAAAACAAAAAGAAGCCAAGGCAAAAACAATTAAGCGATTAAAATGTTGAGTTGATTACCAAAATTTCCGCAGTTTTTCGCACACAGCGCACACATAAAATAGACAAAGTTAAACGTATATTTTTTTTGTGTTCCACCATCTCTTTCCTTCTCGCTTCATAATAAAAAGTATATAAAAATAACAACAAATAAATTGTAATTGTTTAGGACAAACGTTCATATTTGGCAAGGAGCTGCGGCGTTGGCTAAGCGTTGTGTGCGTGTTTTGTGCAAAATGGCGTCACCGGAAGTGCGCGAACGCTGCAATACGCACAAAGTAATCATTTTATGTGTGTCCATCCGTCCGTAAGTCCGTTTAGCTAAGAATATGCTAGCAAACTATATATTTTAACGGTACTTTGGACTTTATGAATTTTTATTACTATTTTTTTTTCTGTTTGTTCATATTCGTTTCTCACATATTTTTGTTTAATATTGTTGTTTTGGTCAGTTCTTAATATACTTCAGATTATTTGCTTTAGCGAAGTTTTATTTAATGTTGTTTTGCTAAATTGTCGACCACAATTAGCTGTGAAGATGCTTAATGGGATGCTGTGGGACTGAGACTGAGAAGAAGGAAGATGAATCAGTAGAATCGAATAAGTTTGAGATGATTTAGAAACTACTTTGTATTTGTTTTGTTGACTTTTGTTTTTTTTTTTTTAATTCAAGGCAATGCTGAAATACAAGTTGGTCTGTATTTTTGTTTACACTAAAAATAAAATCAAAATACGCCTTAATTTTATAAATTTGTTAACACTTTGATTGTCTACAAAAACTCTTCTCTACGGACTTTTTTATACGAGTAGGTATTAGTTTATCTTCTTTTTTTTCGCCCTCAAATGTGCTTATAAAGTCGCTTGGCGTATACTAAATTTTATACGCATATCAAGTATTTGACAAAGGAATTTTTAAATTTATTTTTACAAGCAGTAACTAACTTACAAACACACTCACACTCACACACTGTTATATACACACACTGGTTGAGACCCCGGCACAACAACATGCCCCTCAACTAGCATTGCATTCACTTTACAGTAAGTATTTTTTTAGCTTACAAAAGAAGCTTGAATGTTTATTGAATTCCAGTTAGTTTTCATTTGCTACATGAACTTAGCAATGAGCCAGAGTGAAAGAGTTCACAAATGTAAAACGAGTAAGTGAAATAGCAAGACGAGTGAACGTAGCGTATGAGTGATGTTGCTTGTAGTAAAAGAAAAAAAAAACATTGGTGTGCGCCGCTCTCTTTGTGTATCTTCGTGTCTGTGTGTGTGTGTGTGTGTGTGCTTGCCTAACGACAAATTCCAAGAAAACGGCAAAGAAATTCTTTTGTGACAAGTTCAATTTTGCAACACAACGTCACTTTGGCCTCCCTTTACCATTCTTCGCACACAACATCGCCATCTCGTACTCTGCATTCTTGCCATCAACTTGGCCAAGCGTTGGCACGCTTCAGAGCTCAATAAACGCTTTTCAACGTTTAGCTTTTTAGCAATTTTCCAGTCAGGTATGCGTGTCTGTTTCCTGTTTCCGTATGCTTTACGTTTCTCTCTTACTTGATCTCGTATGCTTTGCCTTCCTTTTTTATGCTTTTCGCTAAAGCGCTCAAAAATCAAAGATATTTTCCTTGTGTTTGTCGGGTTTCAGGAGGTCATAGTCTGCTGGCGTTGTTGTCGTTTTCTGATTTGCTCTTATTCTCTTCGATTTCTGTTGTTGTTTTTGTTAGTTTGGAATTTTTTAATAAACGCTTAAAAAAAAAGCAAGTAAGAAGAAGTACAACTTTTTTTATAACACACTAAAGCACTTATGTGGTACGTTTTGTGGCAGCTTTCAAGCTGAGTTCGAATTCAGTTTGAGTTCAGTTGAAAGTTAAGTTTGGTCGTTATTGGCACGCCACGAAAAATGTGCTTTGTGCGGCTTTAGCAAATTGTAATTGAAATGTTTGCATTCTGAAGTTGTCCTTTTTTTGTAAAGTCAACAGCAAAAAGGAACACTTCAAGGCTACTGTCCAAAATTGCCGTCATTTTTTGTTGCATTGCGTTCGAAAACTTTTATAAAAGACGTAAAAACAGCTGACGCTCAAAATTCTTAATAGCGATGTTGGTCGAATGCAAGTAGAACTGTTAGAATGCAACGTCAGATTACTACGATACAAACAAGTGTGGAGCAAATATAGGTCACACTCAAGTCAAGAATATCTGTCTGACTCAATAAGTATTTATTATATAGTTATATTTATACTTATAGTTTGTATCACTAAACAGTCAATAAACCATAATTTCATTTTAGAACTCTAAATATTTTTGTTTGTTGCCTAAAATTATGCTTAAATTTTTAGCTTTCTTGAAATCTTCACGCCATTCAAAAACTCCAAAGTGTACACTTAGCAAAAAGCAACTAAATAAAGAACACAAAACACGAACCACAAAGTTCAAACATTTACTGCATAATCGGCTTAGCCAAATGAACAATCAACTTCGAGAGTCGTCATCAAGTCGCCTAGCAGCGTCGACAATTCAAACAATTGCGTCAATCAGCGTCAGAGTGCTTGTGCAAAATGGTGCAGAAGTCGCATAACTCACACCTGTTGACAATGTCTTATAAACGACGATTCAGTCATCTCTAATCATCAACTAACAACAGCGCCACCTGACACGGCCGCCAGGCCAGCCAGACTACCACCTCTTTGTGTCGTACAAATAAATTGGCTTCATTGTCGTTGTTGGCAAATGTGCTGAGTAAAAGTGAAAGTTTGTTTATGCGCTGAGTGTGTAATTATTTGCCTTTTGTTGTCGTCTGTGTAGAAGGCAAAAAAAAATACCGAATGAAGAGTTCACTTTTTCCTTTCATATGAAATTTACAGACTTTGAAAATTGCGTACATTCTGTGCATTAATTGTTAAAGTTTTTGGCTTTAATGATTTGTATGATAATGAAATTATTGTTGATTAGAGCGTTAACAGAAAAGTTTTATTTGCCAAAAACGAAATGAGTTACGAAATGTTTTGAATGATTTAACCCAATATTTTTTTTCAAATGCAAGATTGTTTTTTTTTTATTTCATAAATTGAATTGATTACATCTTTCTGAGAATGATTCGAAAATGTTTTACAAGGAAAAAATGTAACTAACAAAAACTACGAAACAAATAACACAGAAATTTTTGGTTCTCTACTATCCTACGAATGTGATTGTAAAGTAAATCAACATGCCACAATGGATCTTCGTTCTATTACGAAGGATTTACATCAAATCGAACTTTATATCCAATACTCAATAGTATCAGACAAAAAACTGAACAACCAATGAAAAAAGAAAGAAATAGAAAAAAAGTCCAGAAGCAAGAGAATGGCTTAAAAGTATTATGATGTCAGTGGGCAAATGTCAGCAGGTGTGAAAAAATGCCTGCAAGCTTTCATTCACTTTTCCCTTTTGCTATTTTTTTGTCTTTGTATGAATACTTGTCTAGCAAATGTGTGCTTGCATGTGTTTGTTTGCATGTTTGTCTACCAATTACCTATTTTACAACTTCGATTGTGAGAAGTAAAGTTCATCAGTTGCTGTCACACTCTTACCATTCATGTACGTGACCGCACACCTAGAAAAGATGGAAAGACATAGCTCATAAGATAAATGTCCGCAACATTTTCTTAACTTAGCTAGCAATTTGTTCATACACACATACTAGGTGGAGTACAGAAAGAGAAGCCGAAAGGTATTCAGATTTTGCATGCCTGCAGCAACAGAAATCAGTCTCATTGCATTCTATTTGTTTTGGTTTTGTTTTCCTTTTTTTGTAATCAAAAATTGTTAGTCAGACTACTTGCCACCTTCGTGTTGCATTTTCTTGCATTCGCTCAGTCAGTGTCGAACAATAAATCTTTCGAGCCCTTTTGACATTTCAATTTTTGCCCTTTTGCTGGTTATTTTTCTGTGCTCAAGCTTTGCATATTGATGCACACAACCAAGCCATGTCAGATTGAGACGACTATCCATCGATTCAAGCCTTTTTAGTCGGTGCATGGTTGTAAATTTCGTACTTCCTTGTTTTTCGATGGTTATCTCTGCTCTATGCCTCAACTTTGTTAACTTTGCCAGTATTTTCCGGTTGCTCAACATTTTTGCCTTCGCTGCATTGTTTTTTTTTTTAATCAAAGCGGAAATTGGCTCTTAACCTTGCTAAGTTCTCCGATTGCCTCTTATAGCATCACTCAACTTATACGTCCTCAATGTGTTGACCTCTGTCAAGAGAAAGAAAGCATAGTTCCTAATAATTGATGAAATGATTTGTTTTTCAGTAAGTTCAAGTATTTCAAGCTCTGAACGAATGGTGTCATAATCAAGTACAATGTGAGAGTATAAAATGTATTATGAAAACTCAATTGAATATAAATATCAATTTTTTTTTTTATTTATATAAATATTGGATTGAACATTGATCAGCATGATAGCTTATAAAACGTTATTAGTATAGTTTTACAAATATTTACTGAGAAATGGTCAGCATACCAGACAGAATATATATTTATAAATAAACATAATTGTATAAAAGTGTCGTGTTGTTGTAACTGAGCAATGATTTCTTAATGCTTTCAGGTTTGGTGAATCCCACGCGGTGATTAAGTCGTTGAGTGTGGAATGGTTTATTATTTATCTAGTAGTACTTGACTACTTCAATAATTTTAACTTTTTTTTATGTAATTTGGATTGAAACAACTAAATGTTTTAAAAATATTTTAAACTTTTGAATTTTATAAAATATTTAAGCATCAAGACTTTATGAACGATTGAATTAATGTATTTACTGCGAACGAACTGTTTGATCTGGCGCCGTACGATCTTCATCACCATCATCATCTGCCGATGTTGATGATGTGTTTACGCGCTGCTTTCTGTCAGTTAGTGACCGACTTTCCAATCCACGGCGTTGATAGCTACGACGCGTAATGTGTTTATGTATTTTCGGTGATAGCTCTAGCAGTAATTCAGCATAATCATCATCATCATTACTAGACGGCTCTTCATTAAAATCTTTGTGCGAAGCAACTGGACTGCCTGGTGGACTCAGCGCTTGGATAAGTCTACCCTTGGATTCGTTCCACAAGCTATTAATATTTTCACGGCCAAAAAGCAACAAAAATGCATCGATGAACTCACGAGATTTCTCCTCCCATACGTTAATGATATCACGACCACGTGATTTCAGTTCATCCATTTTATTTTGCAAACGGAATTTCTTCTCCGATAAATAAGAAACGTTCAAATCTTTGGCCGAATAACCACGTGCAAGATTACGACGCACATACAAATCATAATCCTTTACAATGCGTGCCACAATATCCGAGGTGGAAACGCCTAAGACAAGAGCATATGTTACCAAGAGAAGAAAGTTCGTTTGTTTACAATCCGCAAACTTACCTTCCGTACGATCAGTGGCCACAAACATGCCCCTTGCCTTGAACGGTGCATAGATATCGTTCATGCCCGCCGCTATATATGGAATGTCATCATGTGCAACAAAATCGATTTTGTTCTTCTCAAGATATTCATCATTTATCGTCCAGGGTGCATTAGGAACAACCTATGTAAAGGGATTGTAGAAAAGAAACGTAAGCAGGCAAGAGCAGTTTGTTTTCAACTCACCTCATCCACATAACGACAATGGCGCACACCTTCATAACGCTCATTGTCATTCATAACAGTTCGTCCCTTCATGTCCAGCGTCAGCTCATCATTACAAACGCCCACAATTAAATACACATTCGGAAATATATTCTTGGCCTTAAATCGATCGGTTAATTCAGACAATGTCGGTCTTATGAAATAACAATCATACACACCTGCATCAGTTGTCGAGCGTGACCTTGATGAAATAGATCGTAAATGCCATCGGAATAAACACGTACACGTCGGCCAGCCTGACCGGAGCGTGCCATTTGATATGTTATCTTGCGCGTATAATCGCAATTTTCACGTTCAATTATGGCCGCCTCGTCTGTGGACAACGACGCTGGCTTGCAATATGTCTGTAATAGATCCATATCAGTTGATTTTTTTGCAAATTAGGCTTCAAGTTGATGCCATCGCTTACAAACTCCTTGAAGTCCATGTGCAACGGTAACATTTTAATTTCCATGTTGCTTAGTTTGTTATTCTGTTATATCTCAGAAAATATATGCATATATTTGTATGTGTATACAGAATTAAGCACTTTGGAATATTGTCTGCAACACTTTCTCTGCGACGGTACAGGCAACTATATCGTTGCTTGCTCAATCCCAAACTGAATTCGTGAGCAAGTGGCTGCCACGCTTGTTGCTTCAATTAGAGCGCATCAGTAGCTCAATAGCCACAACCGTCGCCGTTCACAAAAGCCACTTTATTAATTGCCGCTCAACAACAAATCAACAATGAAATCAAAATAAATTGTTTCATTTAAACTATTAAGTCTGTTTGTATGAGTGCTTGTATGCACTCGTTGATCGAGTAGAATATTGTCGCCGCTGCCGATGTTCGCTGGTTTGGAGCGCCTTTCTTTTTGATTAGACTCACGCTTTTCGACTCAGCTTTACTTTGCCTCTTCTTCTTCTGCTTACGGAAATAGTCAGACAATGTTATTGTAAGCACATGCATGGATATAGCTTCGCACATATACCTGCAACAAATTGCAGCAATTGGCTGGACAACGCATTTAGATACGATTTGAAAAATGGCATGGTGTTACTCTTCGCTCTCTAAATCAGCGGTAGCCAAATATTTTTGTTGGCGTAAGATCAATGTATAGAGTGAATTAAGTCCGCACTACTTATGAAATAAAACCATACTTTCGGTACTTATGCCCACAGAAAATGTAATAAAATAAGAACTATTGCAGATTTGACATAAAACAGTTTGAAAAACACTGTTAAAAAATGTTGATACGTTATAGTGAAAAAAGATGCAGTAAAGGGAACACAACTCTTTACACATGGTCACGTGGTTGTAAGCGAATCTCTCTATTTATAGAAAACACAGACTTAACAAATTTCTGTCTTGTTGAATAAATCACATGCGACATGTGATGTGAATAAATTGATTTCAAGATATATGGCGTCATTATATTCTTCTTGGTTGTAAGACTGAGATAAGCTTTACTCTTAGACTAGATAAAATAAACAAAAACTGCGGAAATATCAATCAAGTTCGATTAAAAAAATTGCGCAACCGTAGAAAACCCTTCAACATTGTTGAAGACACTGAGGCATCAATGACATGTTTTCGATCCTTGTCAATCGTGTCTTTCGTTTCCCCTGTTGGAACGGAAACCTACGATCTATGCTCAAGGTGCCTGTTGACGTGTATTTGTGCGATTCGTTAATATCGATGAGTTGGGCATAGCAAAGATCTAATTATATTGGATTCAATGATGAAACGTATGATAAAGTGGCGTTGGCATCGGCGTTCAATCGATTTGTTTTCAATTAATTTGCTTCATTGAGTTACTTTGGCACAGCACAAGATGATTTTGCATTGTTTTAAATGCTTTCAATAAGCTTTAATTTATTTGACCTGCAGTATGAGGAATGTGAATAAATAAAAGCTTCATATTAATTTATATTTATATTTTTATTTATTATTTATTTTATTAATTAATTTTTTTATTATTTATTTTGTTCTTTTTTTTGCATTGTTTTAGATTAAAGATTGATGCAAATCAAACACAAATTGTTGTCATAAGTTATGATCATTTGGTCAGAATTACATAAATTTCTTATAAGAAATTATCAATTCGTACATTGATTCGAAGTTATCTACTCGATTTTTATTCGAATATGTATTGTTTAAGATAAATATCGAATCTGTATAACTTGCCAATTGTTCAATTGTCTCCCCAGACTTTTCTACTTTAATGGCAAAGGGATCAATGCCATGTCGAATGAATTCATTAAATAAAAGTCGTACTGTGTTAAATTTTCGTTGCATTATTGCACAATGTAAAACCGTAAAGCCTTCTTGATTGTATAGTCGCATGACGTACGCATATTCTTCTTTGGATAACGAATTAAAAAAAATGCATAGAAACAAATCTGGATTTTTGCACTTTTCATTGCGCATTACAATGTGGAACGGAGCTTCAAGTTTGCTTTTGTTTTGTACTGTCAATAATTTTTTAAAATTAAAATATCGAATAAATGAAAGTTGGGGAATGGTAAAAAATTCGCGTGTTGCACTGATATGAAGTAATGATTCATTGTTTGAATCATGCCATTCACCAAGTCTTTCCCAAATAGCTTCATCAAAATTTGAATATTTTAAACAGTCCGAAACTCGTTGCTTCAAATATTCAAGACCACCACATAGTAATGCATCATGATAAATAATACTATCCGTTTTACATTCTTCTTGATAAACTGCGGAGAATTTTATAAATTATTTTCTTTCAAATATTTAATGATTAGAAAAATTTCGAAATACTTACGTTTGGTGATGCTTACGAACATTTGCCATGTTTCCTCCATTTTGACACATTTTAGGGTTTTTTCTTCAAGATCAGTTAAATACTTTTCAATCTGTTCGCGTCTTCCAATTGCTTTGCTCTTCCTCGATTCTTCAAAAGAACACTCTTTCTTACACTGTAAAATGTATTCTTGAACTTGCTTGCTTGTCTCTTTGATGATATCATCAATTGTTTTATTTGATCCGCTCAAAGGTATCTCTTTGTATTGAATATCGTTCTTAATACATTTTTCAATCAAAAATGTCGTAAATTTTGGACAATTGCCAATAATAGCTGAATGTAAGACCGTTTCTCCATTCCGATTGTATTTTCCCAACAAAAGTGAAAACACTTCTTTGTTCAAAAATCTCTTTTCAGTTATTAAGAATTCAAGGAATTTCGATTTGCATTCAATTGCATCATGGAGTGGCGTTGATAACGTCAATTCTGATTGAATTAAAATTGCCCGAGGCCAAATTTTAAATATTTCCTCATAGTTTCTGCCCGAATGGATTGCAACATGCAATAATGTCTCTCCGCGGTGGTCAAGCAAAGTGCATAGACGATTTAAAATATTATCGATATAAATTTCGTCCCCGTATTCCCCAATTTCCTCTTTACTGCTTTCTTCAGTGTTTTCTTTTAAATCTTCGTCACTGTCTTCATGAATGTGTTCTTTAGTGTCTTCGTCGCTATCTTCATCACTGTCTTCTTCCCTGATCATCTTATTCGTTTGTTTTTCCATAGATTTATCACTTTCTTCTTTACTCCTCTCTTCCTTCGCTGGAATGCTCTCAACACAATTTATTAATGCATCAAACAAACCAGAAGCCACCGCATCGTGATAGAGTGTCGTTTCAACATTATATTTAACTTGATAAGCTGTAATTTTTTTAAGTCAAAAATATTTATTTTTCATCCATCAAAAAAATTTAATATACTCACATTTGTTCATATCAATGACAATTTTCCATAATTTCTCTATATCAACTTCAATGTCATTAATGGTTGCTTTCGCACAATTCTTCAGCTCAATTTCTAAGTGCATTAGTGAGCTTTTAATATATTCAACAGAATTTGCAGTTGCTTCCTTAGAATATTCGGGGTGTTTTTCTAAGCGGTGTATCATCTCTAGAACAGTTTCATTTGTTTTTTCTACTCTCATTGCGTGTGGATCAATGCCTAATTCAAGGCATTTCTCAAGGAAAATCTTTACAAAACCGAAACGCCGTTTAACGATGGCAAATTCTAAAACATTATAGCCTTCTTGGTTGTGTAAGCTCAAAAGGTGCGATAAGTCTTCTGCAATATGAAAAACAAATATATCCTCCATTGAACAACCTTTATCATGTCGAATTAAAATATGAAGGGGTGTGTCGAGATCCACATTTGACTGAACCAGACATGACTTTGGCCAAATTTTTAACATGGAATAAAAGCCATAGGAAACTTTGCAGGCAATGTGTGATAATGTGTCACCATTACAATCTCGCCATTCACACAGACGTCTTATTACATCGTCCCTTATAACTTTGATCACGATATATTGAAGACATTCAAGCAAATGTTGGCAATAACCCGCTGATACTGCATCATGGTATAGAGTATGAGGTGTATTATATTTGTTTTGATACACTGAAAAAAATTAAAACAGTTAGTTACAATTAGGGTTCAAAATAAATTAACATTTCTTGCATTCGTTCAACCGCATAAACAAATTCCATATATGTTCCACATCACATTTGGCTGAACAAACAAGTTGGCGTTTCAACTCTATAAGGAATATGTCGACTTCTATTAATTTAGGATCGTTTTCCGAAGTTTGCTTTACAGATTCGTTTTTAATACTCTCTGCATTTCCCAAATCAGTGTTGAACAATTTTGCTTGTGTATAGAAATATTTTGGCATTTCAATGACTTTAAACTGTTCCTTATTCTTATATACGATCTCGTTTGCTTTCTTGCCATCATAATTTTCATAATCAAGCGCATTTGGATATTTTTCTAATATGATTTGCTCAATGCCATTAATATCTGATTTGTGTGCACATGTTTGCTTTGAACACTGCGCTAAGTGAAGAATTGTGTCGCCTGAACCGAGCACTTCGACTGCACATGCGTCAATGCTGTGCTCGACGCAACGCTTTAAGATTATCTCCACTAATTCCAAGCAGTCATAATTGATAGCATAGTGTAGAACTGTGTGTCCTTGACGATTGTATAAGTTGATTAATTTAAACAGATCTTCTTTATTCATATCGCTTACATGTTCAATAAACTCTTTTGTCATGGCCGATCGATAATAAGGATTCATAATTGCCAAGTGCAAAGGCGTGTCTCTGGGCGCAAATGTTTGCATAAAAATCGACCCCGGAAAATTGTCGAGAAGTGGTTTAATGGCTTTCGGCTTGCCATATTCACAAGCAACATGCAACATTGTCTCACCTCGGCAATTCTGCCATCGACCTAAACGCATTTTTACATATTCCTTAAGATCATCTGTGAGTATGGCATCTACGCAGCGAACAACAGAAGACCAATGTTCGACTTTGATGGCATCATGAAGGAGGTTGTTGTTAAAATTAGTTTCCTTTTTATATGCTACAAAAAAGATCGCCTAAATTTAAAATTTGTTGATGAAATCTCGAGGAATCTAAATTTACCATCGTTTGCATCGAAAATTGCTTGTATTTCGTCTTCGGGAATGTCCTCTATTGTTTGTTTTAAATTATCCAAATGTTGTTTTATTTGATCTCTTCCTTTTTCGATACTTTCGTTGCTTGAAAAAACTTCATTGTTGCATTCTTTATTTGTAATTTTGGTTGTATCATCAACATTTTTAGTAATTTCAATTAATATTTTTTGTTTAACCAATTTTGACGGTATAACGACTGGAACCTCTTTGTGAACGCACAAACCAAACTGATCCTGCAAATACACGGTATTTGAAAAAAATTTACTGCCACTTACTTTCAATATTCACATTATTACCTCCAAGGGGGTGTGAGGTAATTCTTGGTTCGTTGATTTGTAATATACTTCTGGATAATGTTTTTGAATAATTCCAACAATTTTATTTGGAACGAGCTCAACCGGTTCAAAGTGCGCACATTTTACTTTTTGTTTATTCGTCTTCTCACATTCAATTATGTAAAATAAATAGTCCACAAGTTGAACTGATAATTGAATTTTGCGTTTTTTGCATATATTTAACAAGAGTTCAGTTACATATTCACAATTTTCATTGATAGCTTTTTGCAAAAATATTTGCAAGTCTGACCGACTGAGTGTGTCTAAAAAAGCGACATCTATAGTGATATGTGTCTGTCTTTTCTGTGTCTCAAGAAGCAATTCAGTCAATAAAAAACATCCATTACGGGCGGCATTATAAAATATCTTTGAAAATTGTTCCTCATTAAGTGTTATTTTATTTAAGCCATTAAGAAGATATGTTGTAGATTCCCTAAGCAGCGTCTCTGCTAATGAGGAATAATTTTTGACAGCTTCTGTTAACATCTTTTGGAACTCATTTTTAGTAAACAAATTTTTGAATAATTTCATCGATTCCGTATTGGCACCATAAGCGGGCAATACATCTAAGGTCGATGGACCATATAGTAGCATCTCCATTGTCGCGATAGGCATGCACTCTCGTGATAGATTGATTTTCTGAATGGAATCTGGTTGACGATCATAGATTCTAAGAACTTTAAGAAACGTCTCAGCTAAAGGAAGATTATTCCGAAAAATAGCACCAAAAACTAAAAGATCCAAATTGAATTCTTCGTTTAAAAGAGCGTTCCAAGCAAGACTCTCTATAACATCCAGTGGATAATGACGTCTGATCGCTATATTAAAGCTGCACTGATGATCCACAAATCGTTCATAAGATACAATTTTTACATCATAAATGAGTAAATGAGATATTGCTTCAAATTGTTTAGTTTCACAAGCGATATGTAAAAGAGTTTCACCATGCCAGTTTCGCCATTTGCACATGCGTTTCCATACTTCTTTTATAATACTTAAGTCTGGAATCACGATCATTGTACTTTCTAATAAGTGAAAGTATCCAACCTTCACGGCATCGTGGAAAAGTGTACTTATTGTGCATAACTCCCGCTTGTAGTCTGCAAAAAAAGTGTTAGTAAATGAAGCTTTAAACGTCATATTTGATACATACTTGCATTAGTGCGACAAAAAACACTCCAAATGTCTTCAAGATTCACATTCCTACTTTTCATTAATGCTTCTTTTAATGTGGTTAAAGAATCATTAACAAATTTTTGTTTTGGAAATGGTTCTATCGATAAAAACTCGGCCATGATCGATTGATATTCAGTCTTAGAATTGTTAGGTGTTTGTGTCACAAAACTTTTGTTATCTGCTTTTAAGACTCTAAATTTATAAAATACTTCGTGTGATTTTGACTTTCCATCCTCTTCAGTTTGTACGAGATTTTTGGAAAAAAAAGTCCCAACTCGAATGATTTCACTTCTCTTCACTTCAAACAACGTAAACGCAAAATAGACCTGCATATATAAACGATTTTATAGACTTGAAAACTTTGAACAAGACAATATTTCATACCTCTATATTTACGAAGTCTACTTCCCCAATAGTAAAATCATCCGAAATGTCAGAGGCCATTTTTTGCTCAAGGTCTCCTAGTCCCAGTCGATGAGTAACTTTCTTATATGCTTTTAGCTTTTCCTCCAAGTTAACAACAATGTTCGACTCTTGGATATTACGAAAAATATATTTCTCAAGCTTAACATTGAACTTTCGATAAATGCGTCCGTCTTCTTGAGATACATCTTCATCGCTGTCGACATCCTCATCGTCAATAATGTCCTTTTCGTCGTTGTCAACATCGTTTTTGTCAATATCGACGTTGTCATTGTCATCCTTGCCTTCTGACAAAAGAATTCGTATTGGTTCTACATTATTAAATCGATTGAAATCATCTTTCGATCCATGAATCGTTCGTGGCGATAGCTGAAGTCCCTCACTCACATTATTATTGGTTGTTAGTTCTAACCAAATCACATATTGAACATTATCAAAATAATCATGTTGGGTTGAGGAAACTTTTAAGCAAACAGATAACTGTGCTGTACTCATAGTGCTCAAAACTTTTGACTTGATTTCTGCTTTCATTAAAGCGTTATTTGTTGTAAAAGGATTAATGTTATTTGGGCTCAATCCATCGTAGCCATAAACACGAGACCCTCTCAGTGTGGAAGACCATATATTTTCCAAGTCATAAGTATCACCAATATCACCATCAGATCCTTCTGAAAGGACTGCAGACAAATGATGTCTAATATTTTTCCTTTCTTCAATATTTGACTTAGGATATTGTTTTATGATGTATTCATAATCTTCTTCAGTATCAAACGAAGTTCTTCCGTAGGCGTTTTCACCTTCATTGTTTTTATACTCTGCGGCATTCAAGTAGTACTTCAATATTAAATTTTCCATGGAACTTGAGTTAACGTTATTTTCAGTTGTTTGCTTTATTTGCACTGCGAGATGCAAAATCGTATCGCCTGAACCAAGAACTTTGATGTCACAAGCGTCGATGTCGTGTTCAATGCAACACCTTAGCAAAATCTCCATCAGGTCCAGGCAATTGTGAATTACTGCGCTGTGCAATACTGTGTGACCATATTCATTGTATGCAGTCATTGAATTCAAAAATAATGTTTTGTTCATTAAGCACAAATGGCCGCCCATTATTTTTAAAATGATTGGGTTCCGATGGTCATTTGTAATTGCAATATGCAAAGGTGTATCGTCATTACTTAGAGCCTGCATAGCAATTGCTTCTAACCCAAATTTAAGCAAAACCTTTACGGCCTCTACATTTCCAACATCACAAGCAATATGTAACAATGTCTCTCCCGCCTCGTTTTGCCACACACACAAACGTTGCCATATGACTTTTATTTTGGAATGGCTTTCTTGTGCCTTAAAACCGCTTAACAAATCAAAGTTAATGAGACCAAACCTGACTGCATCATGAAATATAATACTTTCTGTTCGAAGCTCGTGCCTGTATTCTGTAAAACTATCAGTTATAAAACTATTATGTTTGCATTTTCAACTCACTTTCGTTAATAGACAACAACTTATTCCACAGTTCCTCCTCAACAAGTACGTCACCACGTATCAATTTTAAATATGCCACAAGTTTTTGCTTTTTTTCTTCAAATGATGATTTACTTTGGTTGATCATTAGCTTACGTGAATTTTTATCATCATCAGTCTGTTCTGATTCCTTCTCACACTGTGCTAAGCAGCAATCGGGGAGATTTAGCCCATGTGAATGGCGAATAAAAGTAACTAATCCATTTGGGATCATTATATGATTAGATGTACACTTTTCAATGCTCCATTTTCCAGTTGTTGCAACATTTAGCGTCATCATGGTTTTCAAAAATATTGTGTCGCACAATTGTCGTAACTTTATGCTTGATTTGTCATTCACTTCTAGTATTGTTAAAGCTAAATAAACCTGTGAAACTCAAAAAATTGTGAATGAATCAATACACATTTTTTTTTAAATATGTTCCCATCCTTCCGGTTCCGACCAACCATTTCATTACAACTGGCTAGTTCAACTCGCCTTACCGAGATGTTCAAGAATTTATAAACCCGAAAGTAGGAGATGTCTCCTTCTGGGTGTTACAATTTTACGGGAAAAGTAATTTTATTCTCTGCGTGAAGAGTATAAAGCATAAAAACTGAATAATAGTACTCACCTCATCAGAGACCGCCGATAACTCTTGACTTTCCTTAAGTGATGTCTCTTCCATATTTGAAATATGTGTTATATTTTCATTGTTTTTATTCTCTTCGACTGCAAGTTGTGATAACATAATTTCTTCTTCGCTTATTTTTTCCATTTCAATTACATTTATTTGGCTCTCAATTCTTTTGTAAGCATCATACTCTTCAGTTAGATTTGTATCCATTTCTGTAAGCGCTACAGAGATAATTTGCCAATCATCAAAAACGCTTCGAAATTTCACCATTCTTTGTTTCTTTCTTTTATTTTCCCGTTTCATATTTGCATTTGGTGAAGTATAATTAGGTTCTGTTTGCATCATGTTTTCTTTTTTCACGGTTTGCACTTCAAAGGGCTGCAGAGAGTGTGGCGATATTTTGAGGCCTTGGCTTGCATCATTGCCGGTTGTTAAGTCAAAGTAAATTTGATATTTTAAATCATCTGGCTCAGCAGTAGTTATTTCCAATAAAATTTCTGTTGACATGTTCTTTTGCACATTGCCTGCCCACATTTTCAGACATTTGACGCACTTCTTTGTTGGTTAAGATTAGGTGTACACTTCACGAGCACTTTTGACTGAATGATCCGACCGGCATGTACACACGTAAATGTATAAGACAATTTGGTGTAAGCCCATATTGTGACGCATATAAAGTAAACATTTTGTTCTCTTTTGCTGGTTTCAAAGAGCATAAAATATAAAAATATAAGCTTTAACGCAGATAAGAATAAAGAGAACAAAATTTAGTGGTCCCACACTTTTGAGCTTTTCAATCTCCGATCGGTATAAAGCACATCTGCTTACAGTTTATAAGCAAATTAAATACTGAATTCGGGGAATCACCAACAAAAGCAATAGAGAGCAGATACAATATTAGGTCGAACCAAACATTTTATAAAAAGTCGAACAGGCCCCACATTTAAAGCTTTTTTCATAAGCATGTTCTCACTGCAAGCTTTGATATTTTGTTATTCTACTTGGCACATCGGACAACAATGCTTTAAACAATGCAGTTGTTGTTGGCCGTTTAGTACAATATTCACGAGCAAATGAGTTTCAATTTGTATAAAACAAAAACAAGCAAATTGTAAAAGTAAATGTCTTACTGATTGAATTTTATTTAATTTTTATTTAACAAAAATTATATAAATTTTTTTTATTAATAGAAGTAAACTCCGATTTATAAATAAAACAAAAAACAATAATAACAAAACTCTTAACGTTTTCGTTGTGTCTCCAATGAATTTAAGCCAACGTTCTGGATTAAACTGATTGGCTGACCTGAACGGTCTGACAGAGGGACAGAAGTTGCGGTAAATTAAAGATTGTAGTTTGATGCGTGAAATTAAACACAATAAAAACTCAAGAAAAACATTAGAAAAAAAATTTAAATAAATAGATAAGGTGTTCTGATATGTTGTAAAAAACAGAAAATCCCCTAATTACCATAGCTTCTAATGGAAATGTAAATTTTAACGTGTTTCAAGGAATTAACTTCCCTTTTTCCTGTCTTTTTTTTATCTTCTATCTGGTAGTTGGCCATCAGGTGGACGGCAAAATTCTTGCGGTTCAACAAAGACAAACATTTTTGCGTTAACAACTTTATTCATGTTTCAGTCAGCTGCCAGTCAGCACAACCGAAGAAGCACAAAAAACAAAAAGGACAAAAGACAACACACAAACAAACAAGCAAACAAACGAACCATAGAAGGAAAAAAAAGCGCTGACGTTGACATTTGCCAAAGCAAACATTCTAGCAATGTCAAAACGAGCGGATACAAGCATTTCATCAAGTCACAAGTGAAACACACAGTAAAAAAGACGGTCAACACAACATGACGAAATGTTACAAGAACACATCCAAGTGCGGCAAGTGGGCAAGCAAAATGCACGAAAATATGTTCATATGCGCGCACTCTTCGAAAGTTCAACGCATGCACAATATTTCGTACGCAACTGTACATCTAGTTTTTCTGCTGTAAAGGATTTGCTTGTTGTTTTCCTGTTGTTGCTCACAACGTGGCCACGCGTCGTTTTGCTGTTTGTATATGATTTATAAGCGACAAAGTCAGATGACATTACTAAGTGACACCAAGAGAGTTACACTTGATCTTAGTGGGTCGGCTTATTGTTCATGTGATATTCAAGGCTTTCATGTGCTACAATTTTCTAAGGTAGAAAAGCTTAAAAAATAATACTACTAATTTTACCAAATACTAAAACAAAAAAGTTGTTCCCTCCATTTTTACCCAGTGCATATGCAAGGCTGTCATCATATAGAGTGATTGGATATATTTTAGAATATAATGAAAAAAGCTTAGTCAAAATATTGTACATATCGGTGTGTTTCAAATTTGGAAAATCAAATTAACTAATATAAGCATACATTATTAAAATAACCTTCTTACCTTTTTATTCCTCATTATAAAATACCCAACTAACACAAACTATTTATTTCATTTTCATACATGAGCAAATACTTATTTATAAAACAAATCAAGCCCAAGCGCCTGCAGCAAAGATAAGCAAGCATATTTTCAAGAATTACTTTTCGCAGCTAAAGAAGGAGGAAAGAAGCAAAATAACAACAAGCATAAAGTGCAGTTTTTAAAAGGCCATAATGCATGTAATACACGCGCACACACACACTCAGTTACATACATACATACATACATTTATTGTGAAGGCAAAAATTACATTATAATTACGGCTAATGTTTTCAACTTGCTTATTAGACATAACAAGGGCGTGTGAACATATACAAATACAAACATGTTTACTTGTTTGTATGTAAAATGTTGTGCTTGTTCTTGTTATTATCTTTAAACAGAGAGCGCGTGTGTTTACAGGAAAAAAGAAGCAAGAACTTCATGGCAACGCTAAGACGAACATGAAGAACATGGCTCTGATATATGGCAAAAAAAAAAGAATTTTTAAAAATAAAATTGAAGTCGAGTATATTAGACAATATTGTACCGTACACAAATGCATTTTGATTATAATTAAACACCAGACTTATTTGATTGGTACTTATAAGTCAAGTAACAGCCTTTGCCTGCTGATTATTTCATGGGATCTTGCTACACTCGCACTATTGACAAGAACTCTTTGCACAATCTTAAAATATCCCCGTTTAATCTTAAAGGGTATAAGAAAGTAAATAACATTAACAAAGCTAAATCATGTCATCATGTCTTTGTAGTAATTTCACATTATGCAATTTATGCATTAAACTATTTTACGCTACAAAATGACGTCAGCTAGAAAAGCAACAAATATTTTTAGGAAAATAAACTTTTTAAAAAAAAGTGGAATAAGAAAGCTTGAAATTTGTATTCTTAGATTTATTTTCACATTGTGTCCATAATGAGTATATGCATGCAAGTGTGTGTGTGTGAGTGTGTGTGCTCATGTAAATTTCCCAAAGGATAATACTATAAAAATGTCGTAAGTCTTCTACTTCTTGCACAATTTGTTTTTATTTTCTCTGCTTCTTTTTTGTGAAATTAAAATGAGTAAATGTAATATGAAATGTGCAAAAGAGCAGGTGTGAATTGGGAGTTGTTATTGTTGTTCTTGTTATTTCGAGTCGCCGCGTTGTCGTTAAAGGTGCAAGGACTTTGACTAGAAAAATTGTATGAAAAACAACTCTAAAAAAAACCAATTCAATGATCGGACAATGATCGGACAGACGAAGCAACATGACTTTGAAAACGCGGAACGCCAAGATCATAAAATTCTATATGCATAGAATACTAGATGTTTCTGAGCGTTGCTATGACTAATTTTCGAGCGTAAAAAAGAAAACAGCCTTCACATTGCGCCAAACTAATCAAAACGCACGATTGCGCAAACAAAGCCCAGCGGTCAAGCAGACGAACTGGCGTACGTTGGCAATGGAAGCGCTATGGTTTAAACATAGGCACAAATTAATTTAGTTAAACGTGCTGTTATTGTATTAAAAACTCACACACATACACACGCAAGCAGCCATTGTTGAATGGCTTAGCAACGCCGCAGCGCCGGAAGCAACACAATATTTGTATCATTACACAGCGCCGTCCTTCATTTGTTATTGCGCGAGCATACGTTTTTGCACCAAGCGATTTTGTTCTTGTTTTATGCTTTCTGCCTTTTGCGCCTGGCTTTATGCATTGAATTATTTATTTGCTTGGTTTTTCCTCCAGTGTGCTTGGGTTCATTCACTTATCCCTTTTTATTTTTGGTTTTTTTTTGTCGGTTTTGGCCTTGTGTGGTTTCCGCTTTTGGTCATTTTATTGTGACCGTGTGTTGAATGCTCTGGCGTACCTAAAAAGTTCAATGTTGTTTGCTGCCTTATAACAAAAATATATAATATTATTATAACAAAAATATATACATATATATATTTACTTCTTTTGATTAAATGACTACAAATTGATTGAAAATGTGAATACAAAAGCAGAGAAAAAAAAAAACAAAACTGAAAAAAAAGAAAACATGATTTGATCTTTTGTGCTTTGCTTGCAAAGGCAATCTTTGATTTCTTACATTGCGCATACGCCACTTTGAACACATTGCAATGACTTGACTTGTCGGGACTTGATTGAAGTCCAACTACTCGTTGACAACACATGAATATTTGAAAAACTTTTACATACTCGAAAGTTTTTACTTTTGGCAACTTTTTTTTTTGTTTTTTTTTTTTTGAGTCTTCAAGTTTTGCAAAAAGGTGACTTCATTCAATGAAATTGTTAAATTTTCTAAGTTTTGTTGTTGGCAATTTTCCTTCATGCGCGTATCCAACATACCATAGAAGCAAGAACACGTGCAGGAAGCCAGCTACACAAGGAAGGCAAATGCAACAGTGACGGCGACTGCGTCTGCGACTGTGACTATAACTTCAAGGATTTCGTTTGTCTGGGTTGGCACTATGAGCACAAATATTGAGTGTATTAACTTGTTTATAAATAAGCAGCGAACAACGAAAACTTCTCGAATGGCAGCAAGTTGTGCGAACGCGCATCGTCAAACAAACTTCTTCATCTTTGCCACAATATCCTTTGTGTGTGTGTGTGTGTGTGTGTGTTTGTCTGTCTCAGTTGTTCAGTTCAGCTTTGCGTTTCTTTTCCCTTTATGGCTTCTTGTTAGTTTCTTTGTCATTACTTTCTATTACAAACTTCTACGTTCGCTTTATCAGCATCTTTCTGTATGCGTGATGCATACTTTTGTGCGTTGCCATGACTCGAACGAAATTAATTTGCTACAAATAATCGCAAAATAAGTCAAATGCAAAATAAAAAAGTAAGAATTTTAAGAAAAGTTTTTAGTTTTTTGTTTTGTGTTATTTGCCTCGTCTTTGCTACAAATTCTTGTCAACAGCTTTGTTTATGTCGCTTTAGTCGCGACACAAAAGTCTGGCTTATTGCAATGGATGGCTCACGCTTTGCTGCAATTTTAGCAAGAAAGTTGATTTCTAATTAAAACCGCCAAGTCTTTTGTTTGTCGTCACTGTTGTGCCTCGTGTTGTCTTGGTTATGCAACTAATAAAACTGCTGCTTCGATTGTCATCTGCTGAAGCGTAAAAGTGGCAAAGACAAATCATTTTCATCGGATATTTTAATTAGTAAAACTTATAATATTTTCAAAATATATTTTGAGGCTGGCAAGCCATCACTGCTTGGAACTTGAATTAAATCATTTAAAAATGGGCAGCGTACTTAACATCCTTTGATAGAAGTAACGAGAATAATTTAAAGAAATTTCACCTCTTTAAAAACAATAACATTAAACATTACTACACGTACACAAACACACACACACACACACACATATAGACACTCGCATAGCAATGATTTATGAACTAAACTTTGCTCATTACCTTTGACATCGAAAGTTTTAACCACTCACGTACGCATAAGAGCTTTTGTGTCTGTGTGTGTGTAAAAAAAGCACAACTATATACAAGCAAAGGCTCACTAGACAGGAATTAACTAATAAAAAACACATTAAAAGTCAATGAAAGCGAAGTCAGCGAACAAAGGAAGAAGAAGTGGAAAAATAAATGAACAGGCGAGCAAATTATAAAAACATTAAAATGTCGCGCACGTAACGTCATTTTCGTGCATTATAGCATCTAATTAAGCAGTTGTGAACTCACTAAAAAAAATACACAGCAGCCGCCGACAAGAGAACCAAGCAGCGAAAAAAAAGTTGAAGGTGTAGACAATGATTAAGAAATGATTTTCAAGTCTTAAAGTGTAATGAAGCAAAGACACAAATTGCTGGCAAAGCAAGTGTTGTTGGTCAGAGAATGTGGGAGAACAAAAATTAAAAACATCATAAAGTTAAGAAATGAATTAATTAAGCCAAACAAGTGATATACGTGATAAGTGATAAGATAATTAGACAACTTCTTGAGTTTGAGATTATTGAACGACATGATTGTGCCTGCAAATAAACTACTTTCGTCTGAGTTAATGTCCAGCCACAAATCAGTGTAGGGTATAAGAATACTCAATAAAAGGTTAAGAAAAGTCACAACAACAAAAAACCAACACGTCAAAGAACTCAAAGCGCCAAAAACAAAAAAAAAGCAAAAAGTTTCTCATATAAATTAAAATACGTGTAGCATACAAACGGGCGCAATACCAAAATGTCTTTAATCAGACACTATGCGATGCGATACGATGCGATGCGCTATGCTGCGACAACGCGTTGTCAATTTTTAATTAAGCGCAAAACTGCGGCAGACAGTGAAGACAGCGAAGTGGAGAAGAATGCTTAATGTGCCATTGTCGTTGATGAGGATGCTGCTGCCGCCTTGACTGCTGCTGTGCACAGTAGTTGTGACCAAGACGCGTATATAATTAGTAACAAGCCGGGCGTATTTAATGTTGCCATCGTGCACTGCTTAACTGTACTTGAGTCACGACGTTTTGGCGACGCTCGCTCGCTTACATGCAGTCGCTTTGCTTTGGCGCTTTTGCGATCGCTGTTGTTGTTGGTGTTGTTGTTGTTAAGGCAGACACTTCCGGTCGCCATGTTAGCCGCCAACGTTACGAAAAAGTATTTAACATGTCTAGCAATTAAGTCATGCTGCTTAATAAGCCGCCTCACGACAATATCATCAGCACAGCACAGCACAAAACACTAGCAACAACAACTGAAGAAGAGCACAACAACATGCACGACTGTGTCGCATGGCAAAGCCTGCAAGTAAAATACAATTTATTTTTTCGGGGCGTTGCATATATCGCTGACAGTGTTGAGTCCGACGAGACGAGCTGAATATCGTGCAACATGCCGCGTATACTTGATTTCATATGCTTGCTTCGTCTGTGCTTTATCTTTACAGAGCGTTCACTTCCATGCTTTGTTGTCGCTTTACCAAGCAGCCAGAGCGACAAACAGACAGACGCAAGCCCCTCAAGCCACCAAGCTTCGTGCCAATTTTGCGGTCAACTTGCTTTTTCTTATTGGATTTGTCCTTTATTCTTTGTTTTCTTTGTTTTATTTTTTTTTTTGTTCTTTTACTGCTTTTATAATATGCTAAGCCGAAATGTCTTATTAGTGCTAAATGTATCGTAACAACTTTTTAACAAGACTTTACATTTCTTTGTCTTAAAAATGTTGTTTCAGTATTTGATGGTGAATCTGGTAATACACATTGAAAAAGCGACTTTTACTTTCGAGTCGTATTAATAGACCAATGCGAACATTTCTCTATTGATAAACCATTCTTAAGAAAAATTCTCAAGAAGAATTTGTATCACATTCTATTATTTTTTTCATTTTTAAACAAATAAGCAATAAAAATAAGTTTAAGAGTTTTTAATTTTACTTTCCCATCTTTATTTAATTTAAGTGAAAAGTCTAACATTAATCACAAGCACAATCTTCACTTCAAAGTCGCCTTTGCGCCTCCCATGGCAACGACACTTTGCAATGTGCGAAAAATTATGTAGGTGTGTCGGCAAAGTCCGCAGCAGACATCATCATAAGCTGCCAAAAAGGAAAACAAAAATAGTTCTTCATAGTTTACCTTCGCACATGGCCAACGAGTATCGTTTACGCCCATTTGCCGCGCACCGTGCACCTGCAACCGTGCCAAAACGAATGCGTTTATAAAGCAAGTGTACAAATTGCTCTGTTGATAGTTATTCCTCCCTCTTTTTACAATAACTCAAGAAACAAACGACATCGAAGACGCCAAACAAGTCAAGATTAAGGAGAAGACGGTGTACGGCAAAAAGCGTTTGAACGTTTCGTCGTCTGCACCACTAATGGCAATAGAAGACGCGTTGCCAGCGCAACACGATGTCTGTTTGCCACCGTTAACTAATGCAACAACTTCCGGTTGCCATTGGCAGCGTTTAATATGCATATGCATTGGCAAGGCGTTAGACGCAAGTCGCCATGACAGTAGCAGAGTTGACAGCCGTGCCCGCATGAGCATCACTTCACAGTTGCACTGAACGCTTTGCTTGACTTTAGTTGCGTTAAGTTTCGCCATATACAACGCATCGGCGCTTTTTATAGTTGTTATTTTTCCCCTTTTTTCGACTTCATAGAGAGTAAATTTATTTTGTTATGAAGTTTGCAAACTGTAAAAATAAATAAAATTTATAAAATGGTCTCAGTAGAAAGCATCATAACGTTAGAAATAGACAGATCATAATCGTCGTACCATTTCAGCATCAGTTGGCTCTTGAAATAGAAACAATACATTTTTGAATCATGAAGTTAATATCGATTACAAAACTGACATTAAAAGCAAATTTTTAAACATAAGTTTATATGACCGTGTGCTCAAAATACATATGTATGTCATCACCAAAGCTCCAATCGCTCAGTTTCTTATAAGAATAACTTTTTTAAGCGCATATGGATTTCGTTGAAGCCGAAACTTGTTTTCTTTTCCGTTTATATTTTTTTATATTTGTTGCATATTCAAATCACGTGCATTCATTACAATGTATTTTGCTTCTGCGTTGTTATCCTTTAGCAAATCTACTTCTTCTTTACCGTCGGCTTCAGCTTTTACACTTGTCTTATGACGCTTATGCAGACGATTGCTTTTTCTATCATGTTTCATTTGAATAACTTGCCTTGACGTTGCAAAACTCTAAACTCGTCTAAGCATTTTATTTATTTGCCTTAGCTACATTAACATTAAGTATACGCAGTGTTTGACTTCGTTTTGAAGTGTAAATGTTTTAAATAATTTTAAGTTTTACTCAGAATTGTTTTGATTTGTGTTTGAAATTCGACAAGTTGGATAAATCATATGTTACCGGAGGTTTGATTTCAAAAGTTTTCAAACTTGCATCATGAAAAATATACGAGTGATTTTGTGGTCTTTACCAAGGACTTAGATGTCAAGTAAATATTTAATGAAAACGGATGGCCAAACAACGCTCTCAAGTTGTCTCCATTTAAAGAGCGAAAAATTGAATATTTTTTTTCAAAACAACTTATGAATTCTTGAGTTTCTTAGCTAACAACAAACACAGCACTTTATTAACGACATTTTTTCTGTTCCACTCGCTCGCTGTTGCAAAAATTCCATAACTATTTTGCCACACATTCATTATTTTAAGCATTTTCTTAATTCATTTTCTTTTTTTCTTGTATTTTCCCGCTATGCTTTTAAATCTAATTATTTTAATTATACCCGAGTGCATGCTTAATTCAAAAGCGGTGAAATGAGAGGCAAAAATAAAAAAAATAAATAGACGACGCAAGGCGGCATCATTGTGCAACTTTTTAATTTTCTTCAAGCCTTTCCGTTCGCTCTACTTCACTTGCACGCTGGCTTTGTCTGCTGCCGCACTTCCGCTTCCGCTTTTGATTCTTATGCGCGTCACTTGTGACTGAAAACACTTAACAAAAATTACGACAATGACAAAAAAACATACAATTTTTTAATGTAATAAAAAAATGAGATTCGTTTTTTTTTTTTCTTCCAAAAAGTTAATTTCTTTAATTTGGAGTAGAAGTAGTTTCCCTTTAGTGCATTGTGCGCGGGCACACTGGCTATAAAATGCATTTTTATAATCAACGCTCTGAGCTGCGACTGTTGAATGTATATTGCATATTCAAATTAAGTTCATGCGTTCAAAATTTTAATTGAAAATGTGCAAAATTTCGTAATTGCTTTGGCATTTTTGGGCGCCAACGGCGTATTTGAAATGCAATGCTGCCGCTGGCGTCGCTGCCTCATTAAATGTAATGTCATGCCATTAACTAAGTTTGTCGCTGACCGACGCTTCATGCCGCACAACGCTTCTCTAAACTCCATTTTTGTTTCTTTTTTTACTTTGGTATTTCTTTCATTGTTGAATAATTTTTGGAATCCTTTTTTCGACATCCTTTTTATTTCGCGCAACGTTGCACAGCAAAAGCGAATTTTATGCGTACGTGCGTTAAAGTTAATGTTTCAATTTTGTGCGAGTACAGTCAAAAAAAAGGCAACGCTTGCGCTCTCTCCGACCTTCCGTCTTGCTCTCGCTAAGGGTTAACAGTAATGCTGTGAAAGGCGGTGTGTGGCGCATGGCTGGTGTGGCCAGTGTGACATTCAGCGAGGCACAAAATCATTTGCATCTGTGACACTCTCAACTGGCGCTGAAAATTGATTTCCGTTGCGCTTAAATTGTTTTTCATTTGGTGTAATTTTTTTTTTTTTTTTTACTCAGTTATTCGTTCATTCGTTAGGCTTCATAATTTGCTCGGTTTATTTTTTTGCAATGTCCGGAATTGAATTTTGCCGCGTACAGTTTTCATTGATGACGACGACCCTCTGTCCAGGGGCGTTGGCTGCTCCGTTGATCATTAAAATCGGAAATTAAATGAATTGAAATAATTGCGACACCTTATTGAAAATATCGCCAATGAGCAGATTGTTGTGCAAGTCGTTGCGTTTGCTTGCCTTTCATTGCTTTCCTTATCCTTTGCTTTCTTTATTTTGTTTACGCTTCTGTTTACTTGTTTTTACAATTGGCTTAAAAGTCTGGCTAATTTGGCATTCATTAAGTCTTAATTGTTGCCAATAATGACGCAAGTTTCGTCCACTTGCCGTCAACATTTGCAATCCTTTTATAGTCAACGGTTTTATTTCAGCTTCAATCAAGTTTCTGAAAAGAACTTTCGTTAATTTGCTGAAAATGTTTTCATTTATTGTAATTTCGCCTTTGCTGACTGCTGACTGACTGCGACTCAGGTTTTCTTTACTGACTTGTATACCTCCGATTCTATCCGATTTAAAGACAAGCTTTTCATTTTCTACCAACAAAACCTCTTCAAATTGCTTGACAGTCTCTTTTTTAAGTCTTTTTCTTTTCCCTTCTTTTAGCTTTTTACTATAAGATGTACCTTTTCCTTCGCGCCCTTTGTGCCAACGTTCCTTTGTTTTCCTTTTTGCTTTTTTTTTCTTGTAATTTGTATACACAATCTTTCTATGAGACTCAATGCATTTTATATATATTTTATTCGTTTTCTTGTCATTCTTCTAAACTCTTTTATACTTTCTTTATTTAATTTTTTTGGCTTGTATGCAATTTGACGTCACGCATCATTTTTATTTTTCAAGCCAAACAAACCAATGATATAAAGAATTCTGTGCTGTTATTTTTGTTGTTTTTATTGCTACATCAAATCAAATAAAAAGTTTTGTGTCGCCTTGTCGTATTTTTCTTCGCTAATTATTCGGCCTTATTCGCGTACACATACTTCTTGCTTCAATTGATTCATCTTTTGTAAAAGGTTTTCACAGCAAACAATTACTCTTGACCACTCGCTTCTAACAAAACTTTTAAAGAACCTCGTCTCACACCTCTATAATTTTTTTCTCAACATGCCCATTTTATTTTGCCTTTGATCCAACACTCGTTTACCCGACCCCCTTATCGCTTTTGCAATTTGTACGCACTTGAATTTAATAACTTTTTTTTATGTATTTCCGCCTCAAAATGAAATGCTAAATAATAAAATAATAATTATTATGCGCATTACCTTTTTTCATTAGAGCTTCGGCGCGTCAGCTGTGCGTCGCCTAAGTCAAGACAATTGCCAGACTTGGCAAGCAAACCTCACCTGGCGTGGATCAGCGTCGTCGTCAACCGTTTTACGATGCCCATTTCCAGGCTATTTCACTTCAATTAAACTCAGTCGCTGACCGAGAAAACTTCCTTGCGCAACGCAAACGTAAAACGGAAGCGGAAATGCGTGGGCGGCGACGCGTCTGTATTGGCATTTGTTATTGTTGTTGGTGTTGTTGTTGTTGTTGTGTTTGAGTGCTTAACCCTTCATGTCGCAATTAGCCGAAATAGAAATAATCATAATCGAAATTATTGCTGAAGCGTAATGCCGTGAAAAGAAACGGCAACGCAAAGCTCGTAAAATAATTTATTAGCATGGCCTAAATGCTTTTGACATTGGCAACATAAAAACTGAAAGTGAATGTCAGACAAAAAAAAAGAAGCATACAACATTTTTATGTGCGACTGTAATAAAACAAGTGACCTGAAGTGCTTTCATAGAAGAAAACAGTTTATAAACATTCGAAATATTTTGTAAATCTTTGCCTTTCTCTCCTTTACAACACAACTTCGTTTGCTAATTAATTATTATGACAAATTCAACTTTTAATTACACACAATTACATAAATATGCATTAATGCATTTGAAAAGCGTTTCCTGCTTTTATTGTCAGCACAGCAACCCCCAAAATAAGCGGCATGCTTATCGCAAAGCACAAATGTTGCAGACATCGAAAGACTGAAAGCAACGAACGCCAAAGCGTTAATGATTTAGACAATAATAAAACCTGAGTATGTGAGCGAGTGAGAGAGTGAGGAGTGAAGTCATAAAAATAAATAAATATAATATAATAATGAGTCGCTTGATACGCAATTTGAGACTCTTGTGACTCTTGACTAAAGCATTTCACGAAGGATTATAATAAAGCTAATGGAAAATTATGACAAGCACACGGTTTGTGCGTAGCAAAAAGGACACCATACACACACTCACTTACACATGAGAATAATGGCGTCGCCAACATCGACGACAAGGCCAAAACCAACGCCATCGTCAACGTAGATTGTGCAAAGTGCAAAAGTGCAAAATGCAAGGCTCGACAAGGGTGACTTTTACACATCAAATATCCACACAGATATGCGTCCATGTTCTGCTCCCTAAGCAAGCGTTTATACTTGTGGGGATACGCGCTTATCTCATACAGACATACACACAAACACGCACGTACAGTGAGACATCATTTACTGTTGTTTGAATTTAATGATGTATGTAATTGCATTTCATATGAGCTACTTTGGGGTTATGTACACTGGTCTCTGTTCATCTACCTTTGGTAGTTTCAACCTAAACTCAACAACAACAATACTTTCTCACACTTTTTGACTTCTATTTTGTTGGTAAAGCATGAAATATAAGCGCTACCAAAGCCATAAAATCCCCAAGGCATTGAAAATTTATGAAGCGCGCATGATGCAACAAATAAATAATTAGAATTCATATAACGCGCACGTTTTGCAATAACAGAGAAGAAAATCTAACAAATAATAACGGATTTCTTAGTCATTTACTTTGGGCGTATCTTCATTTTCTTAGCAGATAAGTAAGGCAAGTCAAATCAAGCAAAGTCTTTGGCTAATTAGAAATGTGAGTAAAGCCAACAAGGTGGTATTAACCGCTAAGTGAAAGGGAAAGCAAGTTAGTGTAAGAAGAAGAGAAGGAGAGGTGATTTATTTTAATGAAAAGATGATGATGGAAATCTATTGTAAAATGTCGATTAGGAATTAGAAGAGTTGTAGCTCGACAGCAAAGGATACAGATAAGAGACATTTGTTGAGAACGCACTGCAAACACACCTTACAAACGATCATGTATTTACCGATATTCATTGGAATTTTGATTAATTGTTGAGATGATTTTTGGTGGTACATTTTTTAAGTCTCTTACTTATGAAGGTAACTATCCGAATTTTCAACAAATAGCACTTCAGAGATTTCAAGTTTTCCCAAATCTATGAAAGAAACCTATTTTTTAGGAGATTCAATTTCATTTAGTTTTATGCTCTTCATCAAAAAAAGCAATAATATTATCCTCTTCTTTACTTTGTACAGAGGCTATGGGCTTAAGTGGTCCGATCCTGATTAAGATCTTTCCATTCTTATGTCGCATTCACTCTCACTAACCAGGCAAGAATATGAATCAAGTCTAATTAAAATTTTGCGTATAGTTACCAAGGTGGGATTAAGCTCTAAATGAATAAGCGGCTAAGTCAAAAAGGCAGAGAGGACAAGCGAGAGAGAGAAACGTATATGATAAGTGTTATGCCAATGATGA
Organism: Phortica magna; assembly: GCA_037044515.1. Lineage (NCBI taxonomy): Eukaryota > Metazoa > Arthropoda > Insecta > Diptera > Drosophilidae > Phortica > Phortica magna. Next base: position 31,032 of record JBAMBP010002046.1, on the reverse strand, counting down.
GTCGTAGCTTTGAGCAAAGTTGATGACAATGGAAAAGCGCTCAATGCATTATTATTATTATTTTTTTTTCTTATCAACTTTCGAGTTGTTATTGGTTGTGTTTGTGGTCTGTCTGTGCTTTTGGTCGGTGGTGGGTGGCTGAATTGGTTTGACTTTGTAGGGTGGCAAAACTTTCATGACAGTTAAATGAGTTTTTCGTATATTTCATTCGTTGTTGTCGCTGTTATTTGTTGTTGTTGTTGTTGTTAGTGGTGGTGGTTACTGCACCAGCAGCAGCAGCAGAAGCATCAACGCTTAGTGTTAGGCAAAAAGCTTTGTGATTGCATGGCTGCCTCGACGTCTGATAAGTTTTAATCCCTTTTTAGTAGTCATCGTTGTCGTTGTTATAGTGAAATCGCTTTTGTGGCACTCAAAGTTGATAAATTTATGACATAAGCGGGAAATCGTGCAAGCATGTTCAGTTATTTGCGGGTTTTCACTTATTTTATTACATATTTTTAAGCATTGCTAAAACTTTGATTAAAACTGAAAAAAAGTTAAAAATGTAACAAACGCTCTCAACGCAATTTAGCCGAAAATAGTAACAATTAAAGAGAGATAAAAATAGGACAAGAACAACAACAAATTAGAGTCTAAGCCCACACATAGATAACAACTCAGGCGTAAGATTTATTTACTAGCTAAATTCTTCTCATTTCATGAAGTTTTTCTTTGTTTTGTACACTTTTTCCATACTTCCCTCATTTTCTTCTTTGCCTTCTATAAGCGTAATTACAAGCAAGCAATAAATTTCTAAGCTGTAAGCTTAATACAAAATGCTTAAACAACACAAGCGTATAAAAACTGAAAATCTTAAGCCAAAACATACAAAAGAAAATAAAAAAAAATAACATTAAAAACAAAACAAAAATAGAAATAGAAAAATTTACTTTCAGTAAAAGAGGCGAAAAAGTTCTAGTAAAAACAAAAGCAAAGCCAAAAATAACAAAATGAGATAAAATAATTAAGCATCACGCCTACATTTACGCCCACGCGCACACTTCATGCTAGCAAGAAAACACACAAACAACAACAACAATAAATATAAAACAACTAAAGTTTAACGCGTTGCTTTCTCTTGGTACACATAAGTTGTGTGTCACACAATAAAGTCAGCCGCGTTCATGTGAAAGAAACGCGCGCCAAGTTTTATGCTATACTTTTTTATGGCTTTGCAAAAAGCAAAGTGCCACGCAAATGTATAACAACAAAAAACAATTAACTTAAACAATTACAAATTTAAACAGCGATTTATGCTTTTATTTGTACAAATTTTAACAGATTTTGGACACTTAATATTTTTTTTAAGATTTTCTACAAACAAAAGAAAGTGGCAAATCAGGCGTGATAATCCCAAACAGCAAATTTTATAAAAATGGGACTACCCACGGATACTTTTTTTTTCTTGTCGCCAAACAGCCAACAATTTAAGCACAAACACAAATAACAAATAAGATTTTCGTGCTTCGTTTTTTTTCCGCCATGTTACTGTTTTGGGAGTTTGGCGGCATTAAAATCACTTGGTGCTCTCAAAGAAGTTGGAGCCGAGTAGTAGCAACAAGCTAACGAAATGAATATGCAAATGACTGCGACGACTTCGTTTTGGTGACTGCTTGCCGACTTTAATTCCCCCCCGACCCTTTTATCCTTGGTCATTGGTGTGTGTATGTGTTTGTGTCTGACTTTTTGGCTGACATTTTCACTGTAAATATACCGTTAGACTGGTGGGCCGCAAGTCAAGTAATGCAAATTATAATATAAATGCGCAATATATAAAACAGAAGAAGAAGTAAACAAAAAGGAGCAGAAGAATGTTATCTGAAGTAAGGAATAAAGTAAAGCATGACACTGGTTAACAATATTTTTATACTGAAAAGGACAAACAATTATTGAATCAATTTTCTTTTTGTAAAAATTAAAATTAATAAAAGCATTACAATATGACTTTTATGTTATTCATATAATTGACCTGATTGAAAGTATGCTACACTTTTTTTTTTCATTTTGAAAATCTTTTTTTAATTATTTTCTGGCCAACTTTATTTTTTAAAATTCGAAATCGTGATTTTGATTCGATTTGAAAAATTAAATCATTTTCGTACCAAAAATCTTATTGGTCTGTGTACTTTGTTCGTTCACATGCAGCGACAGTCACTGCGAATATCTACGAATTCTTCCTGTTTGTGTATGAGCTTGTCTCAGGTTTCCTTATTTTACTTTGCTACGTTACACCAACGCCATATTTGTTCTTCTTCAAAGACACACAGCGCAACTTCTCAGATCGCTTCTGTTGTCGGTTGCTCGCTGTCTGTTTAATCTCTCCGTCCTTAGTGTATGTTTTAAGTGACATTGTCGCGATTTTTTCCTGACAGCTAAGTTGTTTTTTCTGCTGTTGCTACTTGCTTGGAATTCGGTATTTTTTTTTCTGTATTTCTTTGTATTTTGTCGCCAACTTTACTACGCTATACTTCACTTTGGTGTTGCTCTTGTAATTTATGAACTAACTCAGGTTTATACGCGTTTATTCGTTTTCGCGTTGGCATGTTCAAGTTTGTTATTTTCGCTTGTTAAATGCTGTTTTGGTGTTGTTGGCGTTTACGATAAGCACCAGTATATTTGCATAGGTGTTTTTGGACGTTTGCGTTGGCAGCTTGCAAGAATGAATAACGTATACGTCGTGCACCATAATGAGAAGCGATAATATTACTTTAGTTCTTGGTACATAAGTGCATACAAAATCAAGAGCATATCTTAAATGAATTCCCGCATATTTTACGCAAGAAACTCATTGGACATCGATAATCTTTGGTCTAAAATTAAATTAAACTTCTTTTCTCACACATTGACAATTTCTCAAAAGCTTTTTGTCATGCTAAGCACATTCAAAAGAGCTTATCGATAAACTCACACACTTGCATTGACATAGACAAAGGCACATAAGCTAATGGACTTTAATTATTGCAAATCACTAAGCCCAACCAAAAGTCGAATGTACTGGCCAACTTACCCAAGCCATAGACAACTGTGATAACAATCAAATTCCATCGGTTAGTGCGTAACCAAGACACGCGTCTGTAATTAAATTCAAACAAAAGCCACACACATATACACAAAATGCCAAAAGACTTTTGAAAGAGCTAAACGTTTGACGATGATTGGATGACGCGCCACTGCCAATGACACTGGCCGTTGCCATTTGACACAGTCAAATGGTTGTCGCTGTCGCTGTCGATGCCAATGATGACGACGATGATGATGATGGTGATGAAAATATGCCTTTTATCAAATTACAAACAATAACGGAAACCAACAGCGACGATGAACTCGCACAAAAACCCAAACACATCAGCACAGGCTGGGCCTGTAAAACACATGCTTATGCCTGCCCGACTGCCCGGCAACTCTTCGTGCTATTGGAAATGTAAAATTATGAAAATTTGCTTCGGTTCGAGTCGAGCCAAACCTTTTGATGTCCTTGTACCTTGTACACTCAGCGTTCATGGCAGTTGAACAATGCAAAATTTCAAACAATGGCAACACTTAACGCAATGTTGATGCTGTTAAATGACAATAAGTGAAGCGCACAGACTGTCAACTGGCGATGCTCCAACGCACGAATTAACCAACGTATGAGCGCAACGCATACCACTACACCAACACAATGATGACATCAACTGGGCGCACAACACGTGCGTAACTATGCTGTTAACTGTTTGTTAATTGCTGAAACTGTCATTGACATAGCAACTGTTGCCCCACGCAATGCAGATGTGCAACATGAACCCGACTGCGGTGGCACGGGATGAAACAGAAGTCTTTCAATACTGTCAATGCTGACGTTGATGAGGCAAATGGCGAACATGTCACAAACAATCATAAAACGTTTCACTTTGCGACTTTTAGCATTTAAACATATTCGATTAATGTGAAAGAGTAAAACAAACTCATGAAAAGTGTACCAGAGTCAAGTGGCGCTTGTAGAAGCCATTGCATAGGCATGTCTGATTGGCTTAAGGAGATGAGTTGAAGACATACCCATAAGCGTGCTCAACTGCCAGCATTTACTTGATCTATTTAGCGAGTCAGATAAATGAACGGGAAGCTAAAAAATGCATCACATTTTATTTAGCAGCTCAATAAATTTAACAACAAAAACAATCAATCGTGAGTACTCTTTGATTGGCCATATTTTGGCTGCTTGAACTTTCACGTCAGTTCGCCAACTTGACACGTTCGCTTTCATTCGATTTATCGTTACATGCCTTGTTAAGTGACGTTAAAGGTTTGCCAATCGGCGCATTAAATATTCAATTTCATTATCCTTGAGTCAAATCACCTGAACATGCACTCCAGCCATATAATGATGACATTAATGTAAAGCGTTTTATATTTGTTTAAATATTAATTCTTTCGTCTCTTACTTCTTCGGTTATTTAAATTAAATTGGTTAGTCATATAAAAAAGCAATTGATTGCATATTTTATACATGTAATTCGAAGAAGACAGAAAATTAATTTGATAAATAAATTTCAAAAAGGATTCATGGCCAATGCATTTAATATAACGGAATATTAAATCGAATGACATAAATCTATTGAAATCAAAGTCAGCAGAAAACTTCGAAAAACAGAGATCATGTATAAACAGTTTTTCGGGACTATGTTGAGCAAATGGAAATTCCAAAACGTATGCATCGGGCAGGCTTGGTACGAAGTAGACATCTAACATCCAAGTTGCTACTTAGTAAATTAAAAAAAAAATAATAATAGTAGGCTTTACAAAAGTTGTTACTAAATATGAGTTTGATGTAATTCCCAGATACTTTTTTCGGAGCAAGACATGGAAATAGAACTTTCAAGAAATAAATATTGGGGCGGGTTTGCTACTAGTTCAAATTTTAGTATCGCAGAGACTACTTAGTTAGTTTAGATTGTAGACCTAGAAAAGTAATTGGGACTGTGTTGAGTGTGTATAATATAGAAAGTGTAATTGCAAATGTAAATATCTCAAAGCGAGAATATTACGTCGTTAATTTGAGTTACAAAATTAATTTGAGTTTGTCGGGTAAAAATATGCTTACAGTAAAGTGTATGAAATACCGTTTAAGTGATATTAAAAATTTATAGATAATAATTAAATTGGTGAAATATGCTTACAGCAAAGTATTAACAACCATTAATATAAGTAGATTGTGTTAAAGTAGTTTCAAAGGTTACTACGATTTGAAATTAGTAGGAAGCAGCCTACTTTTACTAAAATAAACAATTTTAACAAATTATTAATATGAATTAAATATTAAAACTTCCATTTGAAATACCAAAACAAAAAAATAAAATAAAACGATGAATTCTTGAAGTCGCGATTCCTCATAAGACCTCATAAATTTTTCTGAAACTTTAATTTTACAGAAAAGAGAAACAACAGTAAAGCAAAATAAACTTTTTGAAGGTGAAGGTTTTACTTCTGGCCTTTTGTTATTGTCTTTATTATTTTTAAAATTTCAGATATTTTATTAAAATTGTATATATTCAAAACAGTTTTTTTGCTTGGATGTTGAAAGCCCCCAGTTGCGTAACAACTGAAGAATATGCAAAACTTCAGACTGATTTTATTTATATTTTTTTCTTTGCTTCAATTTGTGTTCTCACATATCGCAAGCTCATTAAGAGCAACTAAATCTTGTCCAAGCACTGCACTAAATGACCAACGACAAACACATGGTTTTGTTGCTTTGTAGGACAACTCTTAGCCAAATCGTCGCATTAACGCTGACCAACAACTAAATTACGACTAATTTATGAAGTTCATGCGGCATGCGGCAATAATTTATAGACACAAATGCATATATACATGCGAGAAGAAAGAGCAAAAACAAAAGAGTGGCAAGAAAAACCTACAAGTACAGAAAGGAAGAGCAACACACGCATGCCAAGGCAAAAACACAGCAAACGGAAGTCATCGTTTTCGTCGTAGTCGACGTCACAGTCACAGTCACCAACGTCGACACATACGCAGACACATTTGCTCATGATGGCAAAGACGAGTTAAGCAGCAGCAAAACAGAAAAATAACGCCAACGAACTTGTAATATTTCGACTGTCAAATATAAGTTTAACAAATGAATTTATAACCAACAAGAAATCCAACAGAAAAATAACAGTAATGAGCACGAGCCATCCATACCCATGCCATCGCTCTTTTAGAGGACTGCTATGTGAACCCCAAAAATATGCAGTTCATGTTTGCCCTTTTTGAAAATGAGGTCAACGCCAGCGGGTCAAATTCATACAACTAACATAAAGTAGCAAAAGCAGAAAGCAATGTTGAGGGGGTAAGCGAGATAGAACGAGAGTGAGCAAAAGAATGACAGGATGTATGGTCATTTAGCAGCTTTATCTCAATTTCTGTTTGGACATGTGATTTTTTTTCTTTCACGCTCACCAAGCCAAAACAAAAAGTTTAACCTTACAGAGCCGTCGCCGACGCCGCAACCATCACTAACCAAAGGCATTTCATTAGAAGCAGCAGCCTGCCAAAAAATGGGTCACGCATGCCACCTTAGACGCGCCGCACTTTAATTTTCTCAACAGCAAATAACAGCAAATAAAAAATTTTTTTAAAGAAAATTGTTAACAATTCGTTTGTTGAAATAGTTGAGCGCAATTTCACTACGCAACTCACCGCCTAAATGTGTGCCACAAATATTTAATAACAATTTATAGCGCACACGTAGGCCACAAACCTACGCAGCAACTTATCCCATTCCGGCCTTCGACTCTTGGCCGCTTACCTGCCATGACACACCCACGGCCATCAGCAATGCTCTAAACCGACAATACAAATAGAAAATTTATTATTGCACATCCGGTAAAGGGCGCAAAAAAGGGGAAGCAGCAAATGCACGCTCCTGGCGAGTATTTCATTTCATAAATTTTTAATATTATTGAAATATTTTCTTCGATTTATTTATTTTTTTCGTTCGTTCGTTGGTTCTTTCGTACCGCCCGTGCATGCCAACGTGTATGTCTTGACTCTAAAATATTATACATAAAAAACCAAACGTAACAAGAAAAAGGGTGCCAAGGCATTCAAAGGATGCGCCAAAACGGGCAGCAGCAAAAGCAGCAGCATGTATTTTTATGGTTTGCCTAAGTAATTGATTTCAATTTTTTACTAAATGTTATTTGGTCCCTTTTTTCTCTCTTTCTCACTCGCTTTTTTTGCTGCGTCTCCTCTCCTTTTTGTGCGTTCAATTTTAGTGCTTCGTTATGTGAAAAATGTGTCGGCAACAAAACTATAAATATAAATAGATATTTAGGATTCGACATGCCGTTTACGTGTTGAGGCATTCTAATGTTGGCGTTAGAGATTGATGGCACTGCTGAAAAATGTAACGAATGTTGACGGAAGTTGCATACTTTTTTAAAATCTTCTTGAGGATTTTTATAGTTAACTCTGAGTCGGATTAATAGTGCAATCTGCTTGTTTTTTTTTTCTTCTATTCTAAATGAGTCTTCTCATGCTAAGAGGAGTGTACAACAATTCATGCTTTGATCTCTACAAAAGCTGTAATAGAAAACTTCAACAAAATATCTTACTAATCTCATTTTAGAAAAAGAGGCAAATAAGTGAGTTCCGATATTATTATGTCATATTCATGCATTAATTGCACAAGGGAAACATAAACCGTGAATTCTTCTATTGGCAAACTCTCATGGTTCTAGTGTTTTTATCGAACCAGGCTATCTAAAATTTGTCTAGCCACGAGCAACATTCACCAGGGGGAGGGAGTTCTTATCAACACAGTATTCAAGTCTTTAGTATTAATGCCTTGCATTAAAAATCTTAACATCATTGGTTGAAGAAAACAGACTTCAAAAAATGTTCAAAAGATGCTTCAGTTTAAGAAAGACATGCCTTCAAAATGCCGTGTGCTTCACTAATAAAACCCTCCAAGTGAATGTCTCATTATGCATAATATTCCGTCAAGTCAATTATATGTTGATGACATTTGAAATGCTGAGACTGTACTTATTACTTCATATACATTTCAGTATTATTTTCAAGAAAACGTCGTTGAGATTTGCACATTTCGAGGCATTTTGTTGAGTATGTTTTTTTCTTAGCAACAAGTAGAAAAAGTTCTTTTGAATAAGTTACTTGAATGCAGAAGAATGAAATGCCAAGTTTCGAAAAGAACTCAGTAGACCAAAAATACTTTCGACATTTAGACAGTCACTCAGTGTTCTAATAAAATACCGCATAAGACACAAACATACACACACACACGCACACATACCTTGTCACACACACAGATACATAGGTGCACATACCGCATAACTAAATATAGCTCAGCGCCTTTGCGCCTGTCTACCTGACAACCTGTTTGCCAGCCTGCCTGTCTGTCTGAATGGCTGGCTGTCTGTCCATTCACGCTGTCTAACTGTCATGTCAGTCAACATGCAAGTTTATCTACTCAAGTTGGCAGTTTTGTTGTTTTTATTTTTTGTTTCATTCTTTTTGTGCCAAGACTTCACTTCTTCGTTTGCTGCCTTAACTAATGCTGAAGTATTTTTACGACTGGCTTTGAATGAGTGTCTAACTGAACGTGTGGCAGCAACGTTGCTTACAAACAAAGCAAACTCAACGTTGCACGAACTTGGCCAAGTCGTAAGGAAATATGAAAGAAAACAAACCAAAAAAAGGTGAAGAGAAATTGTTACTTATAATAAGCAGATATGCAAATATGCACAAACACAATATAATAGCAGCAAGTGGCAAAAAAAAATAAGAAGAAAAACAACCACAACTCTGCTGCGAAAATTGCAGCAAAAGTCAAGTGAGCATCAAATGCAGGAAGTGCAATTTGATGGTAGAATGTGTGCGCAGCAAGGTCAGTGCACAGGCAGTGGCAGAGGCGACCAATGGCGCAGACGCATGGCGGAAATGAGCAAACTTGTCAAGTGTCAAAAGTGACAGACAGCCAGGCAAGCAAGCGAACGAGTGAGTGAGTGAGTTAGAACGAACAAAAGCGTAAAGTAGAGTGAGAAAGAGAGTGGAAGAATAAGCTGAAGAAAATAGCGTGCAAACCACATTATTTTGTTGTTATCTTTTACTTTTTTTCTGCTGCCATTCAAGTTGTTTTGTGTCTGCAAATGCGCTATGAAGTATGCAATGGCAAAGTTTCTTTTAATTTTATTTATTTAATAAAATTCTTGCAAATATTTTCGAAAAAGAAATGATACAAAATCAGTGCAGTACAGTGCAGTCAACAATTAGTCGATTCAACATAGCGCATAGCCAAATAACTTAGCACTCGCCTCACACACCGCACTGTTCCCTTTCCACACACTGACTGTTTCTATCTGTAGTGCTCGCCGTTATACCAAAGCATGCTTTGTGCAAGTGCATCGTGTCGAAACTTGTTTCAAAAAGCATTTTAATTGAAAAAGTTTGTACTTTATTTCTCAGCAGTTTAATTGAGTTTTTTGGTTTTGTATTTTTCAGCAACTTTTACCAAAGCTCAGTCGTCGTCGTCGTCGCAGTCGTCTCTTTTAACTCGACTGATATCTTTTTGCCATTTGGCAATACGAATTTGGTTATACTTATTTTATTTGATTTGTTGTTGTTATTGTTGTATGAGCTGTTATTTTGTAATTTATATTGTTTCCATTTGACAAAAAGTTTTGCATTGTTCTGTTCTACTTAAATTTTTAATATGACAAATTCACTTCACTCAACAACTTGTTTCTTCACAACAACAAACAACATTTTCTATGTGAACACACACACATACCTTGGTGCATTAGAAAGACATTGCTACAGATAAATGCAAAGCTATGATTGTCTGTTGAGTGTGGCATGATTTGTTGAAACTGACGTTATATGCTGTTTGATATTTGATGAAAAGCTTGTTGAAGTTTGGCTTAGCAAACAAATAAAGAATGAAATTTGAGAAATTCGAGTTAAATTTTGGAAAATCTTATAATATTTGTTGCATATTTTATAGCTATGACAAAGACAATTAAGATCTTTATATCTTAAAACAATACAACAATATAGTGAGAGTTCTGTTCTGAGAGTTCTCATAAAAATGATCAATATAATATAATAAGAAGCAATGAGCAAATCTAAGCACATTTGTATTTCTAAATCATTAATCATTTGCTCAATTCATGTAAATTGACTATTATGAATTTTAAATAAACAAAGCAGCCAACAAAAAAATGTTTCAATTCAATTAAAGTCATGTCGCTTTGAATAATTTGCTCACACAGCACGTAAAATGTTCAATCAAAATCATTTTGTAAAATGACCTTTTCTTCTTCTTCTATGCCTTTTCGGTTTATTAAACGCAAATTTATTTATGTATTTATTTTTATTTTCGTTTTTTTACAAATTAACATTGAAACGGGTTTCAAATTAACAAATTCACAAATAAATACGGTTTGATTGAGCTTAAGTCATTTTAATCCCAAACAAGAAACCAAATCATCCCTCAAGAAAAGGCAAACTGTCAACCGTAGGCAAGACAAGCAAAGACGCCAGAGGCAAACAAGTACAATAGCCAAGGCAGGACAACACACGGCAAAACAACAACAGAAAGTTGAGCAAACAGACAAACAAACTGATGAAAACACAAAAAAAGAAGCAAAGCCAAAAAGAAAATGCTTGAAAAACAGAGAAAAATATGTAAATTTTATTAAGCAAACAAAATATTAGCAAAAGTTTGTTTTGTCTCAAAACAAAATTGACCATGTACCAAAGTGCTCGTGCTTGGCAGAGGAAAAGTGGAACAGCGCAACAGGAAATGGTTTGTCTTCAAGAATTTTAGCCTCTCTTCTTCTCTTTTGCACTTCTTCATTCTTACTCTGTTGACCAACGGCAAGTCATCCATTGCCCAGTATTAAAAACTTTATGCATTGCGACGATTTGTGACCATAAATAATTTATGCATGTTTGTTACTTCTTTCTCTTATTTGCTTAAGTCATTATTGTTGTTGTTGTTGTTGTTGGTGTTGTTTTTCATTTTCTTCATCGTGCTTAGTTTTCTTCTAAGACAATGCTGGCACGCACAAACGGAAACGGAAATGCTGCCTTAGGGATGTACTAAGGCTTGTGGTGATAGCAAGAGAGTAAACGGCTAAGGGGGGATTTCGCATAACCAAATACAGCCAAGCGAACAGCTTCAATATTATTAAGGAAAACTGCATGCAAATGAATGTCTAAGCTTTCTAGTTTTTCATTTATTAACAAGACGAACTACAAGACTCCAACACACACCAACAGCAACAATAACAACAATCGCATGTGCTTCTTAGTTTTATCTTAGTACATATTTCAAAAATTAAATTAAATAAACAAATTTACGTAACAGTTTTCTTGGGAATTTTATATAACTAAGCTTTTTGCACAGAAATGTTTAAATACGTAAAATAAATTCATTTATTATTTTGAATTATTTAATAAAACAATCATATATATATATGCGTGTGTGGCAAATAAGCTGATGAAAATTTAAGTATAACATAAACCTGTTCGTTATTATTTTTTAAGCACAAAAATATTGTTTGATTATATAAAAGTGTATGAAATTTAATTTAATATTTCTTTATCCATGCATTTAAATAGAGCTGCAACATAAATCTGTCTTACTAAACATCTATTATAGCCAAAGTATAGTTCATTTGGCATACATAGATCGCTAGTTGACGTGTCAAATTCCTACCCGTAATTAACAGCGAAGAGCCTCATAAGGACAATATGTTTTCCACTATTTTTATATTTTTTGAGTTTTAAGAAAATTCTGGATATGGAATGGTGGATAAATGATCAAAAACAAATGCATTTTTTTTGACAAAAAGACAACAAATACGGACATCGTAAAGATCTTGCATACAGACCATACAAACATCCCAAAGAAATTCTCCTCAGGAAGAATCTTTCAGCGCATGTTCATATACGTTTCTGGCACATAACTTTAAGTCAAATACATTTTTTCTATATTTTTTTATTATGTTTGAAAAAAAAAATGCTTTCAGACACTGAATTCACGTTTCGCCACAAAGTATGCAACAGAAAATTAATTTACCATTGAAAACAGCATATGAAAATGTATTGTGGCTTGCTTGAAGTTCAAAACAAAAAATTAATAAGGAAAAAAGTAAAAAAAACGTAAGAAGAACGACCAGACACAAACAATAACCTTCAACACTGGCAAAACGCTTACCAAACTCACTCAGTCATTTGTTCGTTCGTTTTTTGGTACGCTCATTCATTTGTTCACTCGCTTAGTTTGTTGGCATTATGTTGGCGGTTTTGAAAAGTTTCTTAATTATATTTCCATACAGTTAATGTTTCTCAACGTCGTGGCAACGTTCGCCGCTTTGCTATGAAATTTTAAAACTCATTTAATTTACAACAAATTATAAACAATAACACAGCGAGTGGTGCGAACAGGTAAAGCACAATGTGTTAGTGTATACACATAGGATATGTTGTTTGTGTGAGTGTGATTATGTCTTACGTGTGCACACGCATACAACATTAACTTAATTGTATTTGTCATTCATAGCGTAGAAACAACAAGAACAACAACAACAATGCAAAAACGCACACCAACAACAACAACAGCAAAAACAGCAACAAACAATCACAGCATGCACAATTATGTTTACGGTTACTCATTTAAACCGCAACACAGAACGCTTAAAGTTCCGTTGGTGGGCATTGGTAACGTGCCAGTGGGAGTGGCAACATGCATTGCGGTTGTGCAAAAAACCCGTTACTGACAGCATTTCAGTCAAGAAAATAGTTTTGAAAAACATCAAAACAACGAAAAACCACATTACGTAATTTTGCATGCACGTTTTATATTTTTGTTGTCCTTCAGTCGTGTGTGTGTGTATGTGTGTGTCAGTTTGATTGTTGTATAATATGGCCACAATATTTTAAATTACTCAACACCAAAGACAATGCTTAAAATTTATACATTTACTTTGTACGCGGCGTATGATGAATTTTGTTGATAAATAGTTTTGTTAAATTACGTATACAACATGTTTGGTGGATTGCTGCATGTTTTTTATGAAGTGAAACTTTTTGCTTTAAATAATGAGTGTTTAGTGCACAGCAATGTATATGTATGGGTTTTCCAAGCGATTATTTGTATTTGCTTTTTTAAATGATTTAAAATGATGAATTTTTAAATTTTCATATACGAATCCATCCTTGCCACTCTTTCAGAGAGTTTACATTCTGGCTAATGTCAATAATACAGCAAATTACATTATTGAACTTAATTGGTCATCAACACTTTACGCCGCTTTTGTATCATAGAAATTTCGAAGCACATGTAATTTAACCTACATTAAAATCACTTTTACTTCTCTAACAATCGATTGTAAGCCAACGAATGTCAAAAGTCATGTAACCTGATATCACACAAACACACATATGTACTTGCTATCAAAGTACAAGCTAAAGTTAAACTTGCACAACTTTTCCGCAACATAGACAAACACACACACAAACACACATCGACAAATTCACTTTAAACTCGACTCAATTATTTGCTCATTATTTCATTTACCTTGTGCACAACAAAAGGCGTAAACTGCAGTGAACACACACACACACACATAAGAACTTACAACTTGTACAACAAAGTGCTGCCACAATTCTATCTCTACTCTTACATCGGTCGATTTGGCATTTCTTTCCCTCATGCCCTTACACATCCTTTAAGTTCGGCAAGTTTTTCGGTTTTGTACTTTCGGCGTCGCACCTTTTGTGTAATCGTTTTGAAAAGCAGAGCGAAACTTTTCAACTTAAACCAAGTTAACACGCATTAGCTTGGCTTTAGTCTGTTCAAATCATGTACGACGACTCTTGCAAACTGAGATTTTAATTGGCATCGTTGCTGTTGTTGTTGTTGTGCCGCGCCTTCGCTGCTTCGACTTTTTAATCCATTGCCGTGCGCGCTGCTCGGTTAATGACTTTCATTATTTGTGAAAACACATTTGAAGACGAAACTTTATCATTGAATTTTTTCTTAATTTTTTTTTATTTTTCTTGTAAGTGAAAGTTTGCTCGCATTTATTATTCTGTTGCATCTTTGCTCACTCGCTTTCGGTGCTGCCTTTCTCACTCTAACCGCCGAATATGCGGCAATGCGCTCTTGACTTGTGGTTTCCAAGGATTTGATTTCATTTTTGCGGCTTGTTTTTTTTTTTTTTGTTTTAGTTGCATTTGGACTTGGATGTACTTTTAGCTTGGCCTGGCATGTCTTGCCGTTGGCTTAGTTTGGCTCTGACTCAATTCAACTCGAGGCCACTCCACTCCGTTCGACGCTTTTTGTTTTGTTTGGGCTTGGATTTATGCGTTTTTGCTTTGTTTCATTTCGTTGCATGTTTTGTTGCCATTGTGCAAAATTATTTTAATTGCACATGGCAACGCACCACGAAATCCCCGTCTAGCCCCGCACCGTAACACACCGCTTGCCTTGCGCCCTTTCGACATTTCTCAGTCGCAGTTGCAAGTCAAAGTTTTCGTAAGTCCTGTGAGCCTTCTGTCTGTCGCACTTTGTTTGTCGTTCTAGTTTTCACTTTACTTTTCTATTTGCTATTTTTTTCTTTTTTTTTTGTATTTTTGTGTTTTTTGCTTTGTCAAAATTTATAAGTTTTCGTGTTTTTCTGGCCAAGCATAACTTTTCCTTTGTGCACTTCGCGCTCTCGCCGGCTTTCGGTCTGTGGGCATTCCTTTGCTTTCTTTCTGATCTTGTTGGGGATTTTGGTCAAATAATGGTCGCAAAGAAGTTTCGCGACACTTTGTTAGTTTACGAAAATAAATATTTTTTGTAAAAGCAAAAAGAAACACACAAGTGGCAATGCGTGGAATAAAGCAAACGTTGGCAACAGATTTTTTTCAAATGGAATAAAAAACGGATTACGGAGTTGGCATTAAAATGTTGTCGTTAATATTGATTTTGTTGTGGTTTTTTAATAAGTATTTAAGATGTAAGAAGATCATTTAACTTGATTTGTTTTCTTAAAAACGGTTTTCTTTATAATTCACGAGAAATAAATCAATTCAGCAAATACAAATGACGAAACGATTAAAAAAAATTTAAAACAATCAAAGTTTCAAAACTCAATGAATGCAATTTAAAATAAAATAAAAAAAACTTAAATGAGTAATTTTAATTCTCCTATGTTCGTAAGGTCATCATAACGTATAAAGCAGCTCACCACTTAAGCTTGATTTTCATGTTGAATCATAAGCTCTGTAGCCGTATGAGCTATGTTGTTATAACTAATATAAGAGAATACAATCCTGTTAATATTAAATTGTCATTGAGACAACTTAAGGCCGAATTGAAATCTTTCATAAATATAAGTATAAATCTTCATTCGGGCAACAACAATTCTGATTTCAGACCATTACAGTCAACACTTTTCCGCCAAACATGTTTCACTTACATTCCAGGCTAATCAATGATAATATAACTGACCTTAATAAGAACAGCATTACTGAAAAATTTTAAAATTTTTTAAACGCAAAATCCATTAAAGTTATTTGGAAGATATTTATTGCCAATTTTCACAAATAAAATATTTATTTTACACAACTTAAATAATTTTTAACTTAATTAACACAAACAAAAATATTTGCGATAATATGTAAATTCATAGAATATTTGAAAATTAATTTGTCGCTTGACATATTTTATCACATTGAACTCATTGCGTAAAACCCGCGACGGCGAGTCAATTATATCTACAAAATAAAATAAATCGCAATATTCATAATCGAGTTGCAAATGCATTTCGACAAATATGCATTAAGTCGCATATGTAAATTTCATGCAATAATTTGCTATTAATTATCAATTATTAATTATTTTGCTTTCAGGCAATAAACCAATGTTGTTGCCTTTTGTATTTGTCAATTGCAATTTACAAACGAATAATTTTAAATTGAAAAAATTTGTTCTTGGTAGTTGTTCTTGACAGTATTATTGTGGGATCAAATCGAGCTTTTTTTAACTTCTTATAATTTTTGTAGTCACAATTTCTACACTTCCAATTCCTCAAGTTTTTTACATACATATATCTTCAATGTCAAAAACACAAATTATTAAATTATTTCCTAATTGATTATTCACCTTACAGTTTTTATGATCACTTCACTGTCACGACATTCTTAAATGTAATTCTGTAATAAAAAATCTGTAAATATACCTTCCCTTCCTACCATACATTTATACTTTAAATCTCCTTACCAACAACTTTCTTTTTCACCACAAACAATTTTTGATACATCACATTCTTCTTGCCACTTGACCCAAATCTCACTCACCACTCGACATTATTTACAATGACTTATCGAAAAATATAAAACAGCAACAAATTACTGTGCTTATCATTCCGTTCCCCTTCCCTCACACTCGCACTCCAGACAATACTTTTAGTGTAGCATCTCTCACGCTTAAACAATGCTGAAACGTCATCATTATCTCTTGAATAGTTTCATAAAAATAATATTCTAACAAAATGAGTAGAAAACTTTCAGCAATTTTGTGCATAATGATTCTAATAAGAAATTTTCTTTTTATATTTTTGGGCCAAACAAGTTCTTATTATTATCGCATGAAAGGAAACAAACTTTGTATCAATCAGAGAGTTTCCAATAGGTCGGCATACTTTTAGATAATCACGCCAAACTACTTGAACTTTTTTTTGTTGGCTGTTTGGTTGGAGTGAGCAAGAGATAATAACAGCCGCTGTGGGGTTGTCGACTGTCTTTCTATGGTCGTCATTAGAAAAGTTTTGCAAACATTTTTCGTGCGCAAAAAATTATTGAAATCTGCGTTCGTTTGTCATGTGCGTGTTTTTAATAAGAAACTCGCAGCACACACACACACACACACACACACACACACCGAAAGGTCCAATATATGTCTATAAGTATGAATGTGTGTCCCTGGCGTGGAAGAAGTTTTGAGCAGGGAAAGTGTTTGCCTCAAGGCAGCGGAAAAGTTTTTTAGCCTAACTTTAATTTTGCTTATGTTCCATTCCGTTTTTTATATTTTCTTAAGAATTAAATTAATTTTTTTGTAAAACTGTCTTAACTTGAAAAATAAATTGTTTTTGATGATTTGTGCACAAATGAAATTGTTGATTAACTTATAATTAAAAGCGCTTCGTTGAACTCCTGACTGTGGTTTGTGTTGCTTAATGAAAAGCGTATAACAAAATGTATATGAAAGTAACTGAGAAAAAATGCAAGGGAAGACACAATTAAAGAGACTTAACCACTATTCTCGCAATTCAATTCCCATCGTTGCTAGCATTGTAATGCCTTATGTTACCACGAAGTTCAACATAACATAAGCAATTACAATTGCTTGGATCGATGGAATGGAATTGCAAGGCAACAAAACAACTATAAAACAACTATAAATTGCAAACATTATGCATTATTTCGAAATCAAATGTATATCAACGCTTAAAGTGCACAAAAACACAAAAAAAAATAATAACAATTTAAATATAATGTTACTTGTTTTATTTATTAAATTCATGAATGAAATGTCAGCTTCCGGCGGCGTCGCATTTTTTTCCATGCAATATTTTTGCAACAATAATAAAAAAGAAGTGTTTCTTTTTTTTAAATATTATTTTATTTTATTACACATGACAAAACATTGCACATTTTGTGGTCACAGTGAATAAATTTATTTATTTATGTTTTGTTGTTGTTTTTTGTTATTGCATTTCACATATTTCTGTCAGCGGTAACAGCATGTGTGAGATTTATTTTTTATTTGTTTCTTTTTTAACAATAAATGACACATAGAAAAAAGTTAAGAGAGGCAAAAATCTAATCACGCCCACGTGTCACGATTAAAGCAAATTTCTCACCCCTCCCCCAACCACTTACAAGTCACCGTAAACAAGAAGTTTCAATAGACCAAAGACCATTAGTCTCACACACGCGCACACACACAATTGCACACACAAAAAGACAGCTGTGTGCATAATTTACACAAAAATTTGCCATCGTTGAAAAGCAAAGGCAAAAGTTTTAGTCGCTTCATTTAACATGTGTGACCAAAAATGGCCACAAGCGAAATTTTGGCCAACGTCGCCGTTACCTTAATGTCATACAAGCCGCAAAGTATGCAACGAAAAAGAAGTAAAAGTGCGAAGAAGCAAATAATATAATAAGTCAAACGATGCGTAAGAAAATTGTGCAAAAATTATGAAAATTAAGCAAGCCGAGACAACGAAGGCAAGCGAAGACTTAAGAAGAAGACGAAGAAGAAGACGAAGAAGTTGCGTACAAGTCGTGGCAAAGTTCAACAAGGAGGAAAGCAGTGTTGGGCAACGCAGGACGCGGAGAAGGCGTGACATGGCATGGCATGGCATGGTATGGCGTGGCAACATAACCGAGACCACATATTGCAACATTTTAATATGTAACGGAATTGGTGATTATCAAGACCAACAATAATAATAACAACAACAACAACAACAATAAACAGGGGAAGCTGAAAAAGCACAAGAACAATCATGCATGCCACAACATGCGTTATTGTATATAAAATAAGTAAGCAAGTGAGCGTACAAACATCGTCGTTGTCGGCTGCTCCTACTTATGCGCAACTTCCGTTTCCGCTTACAAGCGCAATGGCGACGTCAACGCAGGAAATGTGAATTTTTGTCGCCTTCGGGTGTTTAATAAGCTGCGCTGTAAACGGCTGCCTGCATGTATGTGTGTGTGTGTGTGTGTGTGTGCGCTTACTTGCCTGTACATAGGCAACAGATGTTGCCAACTTTGTGAATTCTTTTTATTTTTTTTTTCCTGTTTACTTTTCTTCTTCTTTTTTTTTTTTGCCAACTCACACTTTTTGTTACTTTAGGTGCCTTGTGCGCTTGTTTGGTCGACGCAGCAGCGCGTAGGCGTTTAAGTACAAATAAAGCACGCACCCTGCCCCACCTACCACCTCCCGACACATCTACGCAGCCATGCAACCATACATATATCCAAGACATCACTTGTTGGCATTATTGTTGTTGTTGTTGTTGTTTGTTTATTTGTTATTGTTGTTATTGTTGTTGCTCTGCTGAAATTAAATTAAAATCTATTTTTATTGCTTATGCAAGCTGAAGCCTGTACAGTGACAGCGGCAAAGAGCATGAGTAACCTTAGAAATTGCTAAGCGAGCAAAATAAGAAAAATATATATGTACAACAACAACAGCAACATCATCAACACTACTCAATATGCAAATTTGTCGACAGTTTCTTCTAACTTCCGGTTTTTGCACACTTGTCTAGCGCTGTGCTCATTGTCTGACGATAAGCACAAAAAGCAAGCAAAGAACAAGAATAAGCAAAACAAAAAAAAAAGGGAGTAAAATGTAAAGTGAATGAGCGAAAATAAGAAAAATATGTTTGTTGTTTTTCATTTAACTTTGTGAAAGTTTCGCAGCTCAGGCGTTTACTTCCGTTTCCGCCATGTTGTTGCTGCGTCATGTAATACTCTCCTGTTGATGACGCCGCCGACGCCATATTGCTGCACTTGGAGTTGCGCTTCCTTTTGTTGTTGTTGTTGTATATTTACACTGTTGTTGCTTTGTTGCGTTCGCTGTTGCACTTCATGCAAATTGGCGCTATAATTCGCGCTTACCGCCATCATTCTGCACCTCACTTACAGACGCTGTCCACGCCGCCATTTTGTGTTTCGAACAACACTTGCCAGTGATGTGAATCGTCATTAGAGTGCGTTGGTTGGTTTGTAGTTTCTTTGCAATTAGTGTACCCCTATTGGAAAGATATCACGAAATAAAGACATTTATTTTTTGTCATTTTATAGAACAAAATTTTTTCCTTGAAATGTAAAAAAATTATAAATCGCTTATACTCCTATGTTACACAGTGCTACACAGCACATACGGCAGTCTATTAGATTAGTATTTTTTAATATATGAAACACATTTTTCATACCACTTTCGGAACACTTTTTAAAAAGCATTATAGATTTCTAGGAATGCCTCAATTAATAAATATTTTTTAAAGGAGTTGTTGGAGTGAGGCGCAGAAGCACACATGGTTGAACTAATAATGTGTGAAATAATAAATTAATGAGAAATTTGCATCCATTGAAGAAATATGTTGCTGCTCAAATTACCGAAAATGATACAAAAATTTACGCTGTCGCTTTGAACTTGTATTCTTACTCACAAAATTACCTCAACTTAGCGAAATGCTGTGCGATCATTTGCAAAATGTTTCAAAAAATATCAACTATTGAATTGCCACGCCAACTTTTGGGGTTTGTGTATTTCCCCCCGGCCCCTTTTTTCCAGAAAGCAAAACTTTTCAAGTTGCTCTTTTCGCTTGCCCGTCGCCTGTCGATAAATGCTCCCGTATATGCCATGGGCTAACGTCATTTGTCTGTCTGTCTGTCTGCCCCTCTGTTCGTCCGTCTGTTCGTCTGTCTGTCTGTTCGTCCGGTTGCCTGTCGGCATTGTCTAATAGCATAGCACCGAACTTCTGTTGCCATCTATAAACAAGTTTTTCGCAAACAGTTTCGTTGCCTTCATTGTGCCTTCATTGTTTTCCTGCTTATTATTATTTTCCCTAAACGCCAAAAACTTTTCCGTCGAAGCATTTTGTCGACAACGCAACGCAACGCTTTGACATCTAAAAAAAATTTGTCGAGCTTTTGGGTAGCATGGTGAGTGCCAGAGTTGGCAATAACGTTCGGTTTAAGCGTAAAGTACACTTGAGCGCCGTAAAATATGCAATGAATTATATTTATTGTGTATTTTTAAGCTTTTTTGTGTCTTTGAAAGCATTTTTCGTAACTTTTGCCGTAAAATTTCTTACCTAAGCTTACTTAATGAAGTAAATACAAATCCTTTGCGTTGCAATCATTATGCGTGACATGTTTTGTGCCCAGAACAAAAATTTTTAAATAAGTAAAAGGAATGCATTAATTTAAAATTTCAAAACGTGTTAGTAGTGCCACAAGCAACAACAAGCAACAACAACAACAGTGAAAAATGGCGCACACAAAATTAACATATACAAAATTTAGCATGAACATCAAATGACATTTCGCGCGGCAAATTAAGCGAAGGAGTCGAAAGTTAAGTGAGCTTTTAATTTAAATACTTGAGTAGAGATACACACACACATGCGCTTAAACGCTTTGCACCCAATTTGCTTTGACATTGGCCACATATAACATTAATGTTAAGCCATTTTGCTGTTGTTGGCGTTTGTATTTTTCGCGCGACGCAAGCATATTAATTTTAATAAATTACTTAATTATTTGGCATTAAAATGTAAAATGAACAAGTGAACTAATTTCAGTGCTTATAGGCATAAACGCAGACATTAACAGACACATGCACAAATGTACATATATGTACATGTATGTGTTGATGTGTCAACGTCTGTTGCCAAAAGCGGAAATGCTCAATTCATAATTCATGCACATGCACAAGCGTATGAGTGTGTGTGTGTGTGCAAAAAAGTACTGGTGAGTGAGACAGAGAGAGTGAGAAAGGGGTGTAGTGTAGTGTAGCGGGATTGCTCTCAGTGCGATTGCGACTCACGCAATGTGACGCCTGTAAGTATGCTTGCTTAATTATGCGCGCATGTATGTAGATGGCAAGCGTGTAACTATGTGTGTGTATTTGAATGAGTAATTGTATGTGTCGATATGTATGTATGCATGCATTTGTGTGTGTGCGTATATGCGTGCATACATTTTACATAAAAGGATTACAATGCCAAACATGATCCTTCCGTAAGATTCATTCGACTGCTTCATGGTTGTTTTATATTTTTTTTCTCTCTCTTTCTTTCGCTGCCTTGTCTCTTCCCCTTTCCACTGTGGTTCTGCACATACGCGCGCAATGCTTTTAATCACTTTGCGTGCCAACATTGACAAAAACAACAATTTACACGCAAACACACACAAGCACACGCGACACACGTACACACGTACACAAAGACTCATATACAGTCATATAACATTTACCACCGCGCACGATAATGGCGACAGATAATTAATTGCCATTTTCTTGGCAATGAATCTTTAACACTGCGCTTTTTTTGCCCCCCACCCCACTCATCAACCCATTTCTGCTTTCTTCGCTTCACTTCACTTCAGTTCACTTTCTGCTTCCCTCTGACACTTCCTAGTCCATGAAGTGCCATGACGGCTTTAAGTTTCAATTTTTACGTGTGTCTGTTCGGCAACTCCTTTACTATAATACTTTTTGGCTGTTTATCTTTGTATGTGTGTGCGTGAGTGTTCGTATGTATTATAATAAAATTCATCAACGACTTAAATAAAGAACACGAAAAACCGAAATTTCTTTTTCTCATTTTTATATACAAAATATATATTTTTTTTTTGTAATTTCTTTTCTTAACAACACATTTTATTAAATTTTCATTTTCATTTTAATTTTTGCTTGCTTGTTTCCGTTTCCGGCTTAATATTAAAAGTGTACGTTGTGCATGTACGAGTATGCGTGTTTGTGTGCGTGTTTGCTCTGAGCTCAATATGGTTGCTTGTGCTCAGTTACATTATAAGAAAAAGTTTCTTAATTTTTCGTTGTTTTGTCTTTTGCTTTTTAAAGCAATTCGCGGCATCAAGAGTTGCCAAGTTTTAATTAAGTTGAACTCAATTCTACTTTTTGTCTTATGGCAGAATTTTGTTTGGTTTTTTATAATCTGTATTTTAGTTGCTTTTGACGCATGTTGAAGTCAACTTATGTATTGAATTTGTCATTTCGTTGATGTTTCGTAATTCTTTAGTGTCCTTAAACTTAAAAATGTTTACTAAATAAAACACACGGCAGGCGTTGCCACAACTTTGACCTTGAATTACTTTTGGGCCGGTAGACTTGGCCAACAATTATGCAAGACCATTTTGTAGAGCGTTCAATTATTATATATTAATATTTTCCATATAGTGCAATAGTGTAAATCGTATAGAAAAGATGGACTATCTAAATATAAATATTAAAATCGAATCCCGAATTCGACATACCCTGAACCTTCAATTTGTAACGACTGCCAGAGGACTTTGCCTCACCCACTATTTAATCGAAACAAAATTAATTTGCATTTAATATCATTTATAGCAATTTCTACTTTTCTATACCAATTGGTTCCAGAGATGTTATTTTTTTTTTTTATTTTAACTATATGCTGGTTTCAGGTCAAATTTCAGATCGATAGCTTTAAAACTTAGGGAGGAGATTGCACACATTCATCTTGATTATGAATGTATATACTTTGTATAGTCGGAGATGTCTCCTTCTGGGTCTTACAAAACTATAATACTATGCACTTCGTGAAGAGTATAAAAATGACTGTTTTCTACTAATTTCAAGTTGTATGAAAGAGAAATATGAAGTAACTATCCAATATGTATAAATAAAAGTAAAAATACAATTTTGGATTTACGATTCTGCTTTGCGTGTTGATTCTACGTCTTGTGTTAGATCTCAATTGGCTAAAATGTATGAAGGAGTATGTAATATCAGTCGTCATATTTTTCTTTAAACGTGTGACGTGTAAGAGCTCTCCAGATGACTTAACTTTAGCTCAAAACCAACAAATGCGTAGCGTTAAATCTAAAATTAAATTGTCTGCAATCAATTTGGAATGCTTTGCTGCCAACGATAAATCAGCTTATATAAAACCAATTCAATAACAAAGCTTCCTAACTCACAACTAATGTCTTTTTAAGGATATGCGAACAAATCTTAAATGTAAAAAAACAGCATGACACACGCTTTCAATGACAACCTTATGACGCGTCATGCAACTTTTGACATATGAAGAAATTTCGCAGTAATTCTTTAAAATTTATCAAAAAATGAAGCGCAGACAGAAGCAAATCGCTCAGACATAAGCGTTTGTACACCTGCATAAATCTGTTGGCTGTCAGTTGTGTTGGCAATGAAGCTGTCAAAAATATGTTTGCGTAAAACCCTCCCGCCAAACTGACGACAACACACAATGATGATGATAATAACGACGATGATGATTATGATGACAATTTGTTATTGAGCGTGAAAATAGCTGTGAAAATAACAACATGACAGAGGGGTTGACATTATCGCACAACTTTCGTGCAAAATATAAAGTCATTGCAAAGTGTTAAAATAGCAAAAAAGAAGACGGAAAAAAAACACTAAGCAAATTGACAAAAAGTAGAAAAATGCATATGGAAAAACTAATTTTCTTTTGAGCACGCACACGCGTCATATTCTTATCAGCGACGACGGCGCGGTGATAACACAAGACAAGTGGGAAGCACCGTATGACTTTACAAGCGAGCGCAAGAAGAAAACAGAAAAACGAAAATAATATATTGTGATTGTCATCATTTGACATTTTAAAGTGTTTATGAAAATTCCATTTGCGTAAAATGAAACAGCGACCTAAAAGCAATGAAAGCGGAAACGGAAGTCGCAGCGTCATATCAAAGTAGTTAACACAAGCACACACGCCGATACACACTATGTCAGTTATGTCATTGCCAGACACATTCATTGAATTTGCAGTATCACATATTCCCCCACATTTTCTGGCTTAGGATATATAATAATTTCAAGTTATTTTTCTTAAACTTATGAAAAATGCCATATAGTGCCCTGGTTGAATTTTCAAGCCTTTATAATCCAAAAACTATAATAGTTAGAGCATTCAATTATTTGGTAAAAATATTGCTAATGATTCCAGTTTTTTTGTAATATCATATAATCATTTGATGTTTTTGAATTTTCACCACCAAAGTCAATCGAAAGTAAGAACACGTCTCATCTCTCCCGCAAAGTAAACTTATCCGAAAATTGTGGATGATATGTCATAATGACTTTATTTGGCAATGTGTCTGTCTGTCTTTCTGTCTGTCTACCTGTCTGCTTGTCGTTTTGTGTGGTTTGTGTGCCGCAACAAAACAGTAAATGAATAAATGTGTGAAGTCCCCTGTGTGCTTTGACAACACTGTCGAGTAAAAAGGGGTCGCAAAAAAGAAAAGGGTTTGCGATGAGTTGTCATTTTGTTGGCATTGTTTGCCTTCAAAATATTTTCAATAGAATTTTTGCATATTCTAAAATATTTATGAAAGGAAATAATTTCATAAATATTCGTATGCTTTTGCTTAACGGAAAATTGACTTGTATTGGTATTAGTATTGGTTTGCATATTATTAATGGTCTTAAGGGAAATTAAAGCAATTGACTTATTGGTGTGTTAAAATGCATTTCAACTTCAATTTAAATTGTTGACAATTACGCGGTAACAAAGTTACACTAGACTGTTGAAACAACTCAACAAAATGGAAACCACTAAAAAGATAAGACCAAAAATACAAAAACAAAGTAAGGGTTGTCATAGTCGGTATCTAACAAAAACATGGGAGCGTGCTCGACTTAGAAATACCCTGTACCTTCTTAGATGAAGATGGTTCCGAAGATACACGTGTTTTAAGCTTTTAGCCATGATTTTATTTTTTCTTTTTAGATTCACATAAAACTAGGAGTTATGTTTTCATCTCATGAAACAGCCGAGAAAATACAATTTTTTAATTATTTTTGAGATAGCTTCAATTATTTGCCCCTCACAAAAAACGAAAAGAACAAAAGAAATGAATGAAAAAAACTTGATCTTATCCATTATTATTCAAAGAGAATCAAAAGACATTTTATTCTTACGCGTTTATTCAGACGGACAGACCGACGATCAGCCCGGACGTGGCCAAATCGGTATATCTTCAGATGCTGATCGATCATATATGTATAAACTACATAGAGCCTACCTCCTTTTAGGTATTACATACAATTCCGATAGTTACAAAAACTAACATAACCTTCTACCATAGGGTAAAGGGTACTAATAGTTAAACACAATAAAAATACGAAAACAAGAATAACACTGATAAAGTCAACGCAGCGTGGACAGAAATATAACAAGTTGTGAGCACGTTGCATTTTGCACTGTTAACCTTACAACTCGAGCGAATTTATCTTAAAGTTAACAACAACACAAAAAAAAATCAAAATACAAATACAAAAAAGTGTAACAAGCAAGAATATGAAGTGAGAGCATTGCTGGAAACTAACGAATGAATGAACGAACAAACAAGTGTGGCGAAAAAAGGGAGAAAAAGAAAATGTTAAAAATTACAGTTATTTTTATAAGTGACCTCTTAATGAAATAAAAAGTTGTACATAACTCAAAAAGCCAAAACAAGAACAACAAAAAGTAAGAAAACGGAAAAACGAGAACCAAAATAATGAAGCAAATTGAAGAGCGAAAAAATTAAATAAAGCAAAAAAAAAAACAAAACAGCGCAAGTAATGCAACAGTGACAAATACCGACGGACTTTTTTTTCAAATATTTCTTGTGTTTTCCACTTGTCGTTGCAATGTGAAGACAAGTGAAAAGGTTCTTTTATAGTTTTTCTGCACCTTTTTTTTAGCATTCTAAGTAATGTTTATATAATTATATACTTTTAGGTATTTGTAACTGTCACTCTGATGTGTTGTCTGAAAACCACAATGTGCGACGAAGCTCATGAAAATATCGTTGGCTTTTACAGATTATAAAACATATTATGCAAAAGAAAAGATATGAAAACTAATGTTTTGGTGGATTATAAGAAGTGAACTACAACAGTTTTGATCCGATCAGAAAATAAGTTATTCTTTGTTGTTTTCCATTTAAAAATGAAATGCAATGTAATTTTGTATCATTTTTATCGTACCCTTCCTCACAGCGAACAATCAAGCAAACTCTATCAATGCAGATGCCTATCGCCGATATAGCAATTAAACATAATTGGCCGTCAATTGTCGCCATTTTGAATGCTAAGTGTGCATCGAAGGACACGCTTGTCGGCGTCGCTCTACAGCAGAAATGCCGTACATTAATGAGCTAAATTAATTTCCGTTTCCTTATTAAACACCTGTGCATAAATACAAACACATGCAATTACAGTTACACAAAAGACCATAAAAACTCAGACACACACACACGAACTTAACCTGAAAAGGACATACGCATTACAATCAAGCGCAAATAAGCATTTCTGCTCCTTTTTTTCCTTTTCATTTTGTCTTACGCCGACATGTGAAAAGGACATGTGAGTCAGTTTGTCTACGTGTACATATGTGTGTTTGAGTCCTTTCCTACTCACAATCCGAATTTGCTGCGCTGATAAGACAAACGTCTTTTGTTCAATGATCTGGAATTAATTACATTTGACAGTTGAAAGCACAGCTCAGCACCCAACAACAACAACAACAACAAGGAAATACGAATGCTAGGACCTCATGACTGTATCGTCGACTCAACTTCTCGTTGTACTTGTTATTGTTGTTGTTGTTGTTTAAACTTAGCTTAACTTCTATTGCGCTCAACTGTCGCTCAGGCTGTCTGTCAACTCTATGTCGAAGAGCAAGTAACGTTGGCCATTGTACTTGTTGTTGTTGTTAATGTTGGTCTTTGGTTCTATTTACCGGTCATAGTTTCCTTCATTTCCTCCTACTTTCTTTTTTTAAACCGTTCGTTTAATTCCTATAACGTTTGTACTTGTCAAATGCGTTTGATTGGCTTGTTGATTGGCAGTCAAGCGACTGTGTTAGTTTGCGGTGCGATTCTCATTTCTTTCAACTTCTCCACAGAATAAGCAATTTTTCAAAAATCAAGAGATACAACACATAAAAAGGTGGATATTTATTGGAATTCAATGGTAATACATTTGTTTGTTTGTTGTGCACTTGTTTTCTCAAACAGCAACGAAAAAAGTTTAAAAATTAAATTTTATTGTATGCTTTCAGGAGCAAATAATTTACTATCAGCTCTCAAAACTTTAACATTCTACCGGAAATTAATATTTATTCAATTTAAAAGAAATTATATTTTCGAGTATGAACATTTCAAGGAAACCATGGTATATTTATGAATAAAAAATTAAGTTTAATTAAATTAACACAAAATAACATTAAAGCCGCTTCATTATTGCGTCTTCAGTTCATCATTGTCTTATTTATCAACATAATATGTCAGACGACTGCTATTTGAGGTCTTAAGTGCAAACTATTCTTAAACAGACACAGACATAAACACAAACATAACCTCAAAGTTATTGTTGCCAAATGCAAAGCCACATTACACACGAATAATGCGCGCTATAATATTCATTTGCCTGATATGCAGAGCGGATGTTGCTGATGCTGTTGCTGCTACTGTTGCGAAAGAAGAGCTTAACTGACATGTACAAATGTGTTGCCATTATTTGTTTGACCGAAAAATGTTGGCTGCTGCTTTGAAACGAGTAACGGTGTTAGAAAACAGCAGACATTGCGGTTACCTCCCGCATAAGCATACATGAACACAGACACAGACAAACAAACGCAAACAAATGTTAACATGCGCGCATTTGGCGCTAGTATATCAATTTCCACATATAATAGATTACGGGTTATTTGCGCTTTAATTTAAGCCATCACTCCAGCAAACAACGCGCATGCTATACAGTCAGTCCGTCAGTCTGTCAGTCATTCAGTTGTGCGGGCAAAAATACAAAATGCTTACTCGTCTAAACATTAAATTCACACAAACACACATACACTTATACTTATATAGTAGCAAACGCTAAGTAGGCCGACTTAGTTGCGGTTAGAACTTAGCCGGCATTGACCGTAAATTTGCACTGCAATGAACATAAATCGCTTTTACATAAATCAAGTCTATATTCACACTCAAATAAATACCAAATGAACTAACTACCTAAGTTACTAACCGAACAAACATGCAACGAAGGCTAGACGACCTGCAACTGGAGTGTTTGCTCTTCGAAAGGAGCGTTCGCTGCATTATCGTAGCGCACAAATTTGTGCATTTGAAATGTTGCATCCTCATGATAGTCCGTATCGACGACATACACATCGACCACCTTTTCAATGTTGTAGCGTTCCTGTGTTAGTTGATTGGTCAACAGCAATGGACTTATTTTAACTAGACCCAATTTGGTTGGACACACGGTAAGTGGAAATTCTGAGTGTTGCGTTGGTTCAAGTGTGCCGAGCGTAAACTCTGCAGCGCCCGTAAATTCACAGCTAGGCAACAGTTTTGTATCGAGTTTAACATGCAAGAGCATTGCACGTTCGGCAGTGTTCGTGACGCGGCATTGAAATGTGAAAGGTTCACCTATTTTGACAATGTTCTTTGCATCAATGACTTCGAGACGTACGTCTTTATACTCGAAGGGCTGCCAAATGAGAAGGAAATTCAAACTTGTGTTTTATTACGTTTTTATGGTGCAACTTACCAAACGCTGCAATTGACTTGTCTGCAAACGGCCCTTCTCGCCAAGATTCGAACGCCAAACAATGTCCAATTTGCCAACGTTGTTCGCCTGACGCAATACACGTATATCTTTTGAGATTTCAGGTTTCGGTTTAATACAATAAAGAAATTGACAGCTATTATTAGGTTGCAGCATATTCTTTGATGTCAGGACCGATTCGCCATTGGGCAGCGTATTCAGTGGCGTCACAGTGTAATGTTCCGCACTATCTAGTTCCACTTTTTCCAAACAGAACGGACCAGTCGTAATGTTTTGAATTTGCGCTTCCAAATATATCTCATCCATTTCGGCATTGTAGAATTTTGTCTTTACGTCAAGTGGTTTCAGCACTTGAAATTTAAAGAACTTGCGAAAGTATTGAGGAAAGCCAGCGGGCGTTAGATAGTTTACTTCACAGACAAGTCTACAATGCAGTAGAATTACTGTTAAACTCATTTTTATTACAATATCAATCTTTACTCACATATGTGTCCCAATTTCCTTCACCTCATAACGTATAACGTCGTCTAGCGTTTCATCTGGTCCTAGTACGGCTGGCGTTTTTTTGTTCTCATGCATTGGCAAATTAATCCGTGTTGTATTTGACTGCAAATCTGCCTTGACGGTAACGCCTTCAACTGGATGCGTCGTGCAGTTATGTACACATATGTAGCTAGCAAATGTTTCGCCTAAGTAAATATTGCCAAAAGACTGTGGTAACAACATAAATTGCCCGGCTGCGAGAGTCTCTGCGAAGGCAACTGCCGTGCTGCCTTCATCTTGTTCCAACGCCCTACGAAAACTCGACTGTGGCAAATCTTTAGCTTCACATGTGATGACCGGCTGAGGACCAACTAGCGTAGGTCGCGTCAAGCGCATAACTGGATATATAAATAAGACTTGAAGTATTGCTGTATTATATATAAATATTGTATATTAATTACCTTTTAAAGCCAACAAATTAGAATCAGTAGATTCCGTGGTCATTTTGCTTAATTTTTCAATTTCGGTAATCAGCTGTTTTGTATTGATGTGTTGGATTGCCAGATGATTGCGTAGTGACTATGCTTATCTCACTCGCACAGCCTTCTCTATTTTCAAATGAATTCACCGTAGTCTTGGGAGCTTTTTCCATATTCACATAGCCCAACTGCCCGTACAAATTCAGCGCACATTAGGCTAGCCATTACTTTTTGCTTTTAGACCTAGTCCTTGTCTTCTTCCCATTAGCAGGTTTTTTTCTTCTTCTTCATGCTTTCCGAAGGCCAACAATTTCGGCAATTTAGTGCTGAAATGCCATAACGCCGCTACTGTTGCAGCGAACATAGGCGCAACTAACACTTATTGACTTTCCAAATGTGGCCGGTTCTCTTCTTCCGTTTCACGACACGGCTTATCGCAGCGTGGACCACAAGCCAACATAGGCGTACCTAATATGAAACGAACATTCGGAGGCCATTTACGATGTGACAAACGGTTACGTTTGAATTGCTCTTGAGTGGCGTCTGGCATAATGCACTTTTTTCGTTGATTTTCTAGACATGTACAATATAATTTTCCAAAATTCTGTTCAATTCTATATTTTCAATATAAAAAAT
>JBAMBP010002045.1:0-36380 GCA_037044515.1 Phortica magna | reverse complement strand
CTTGCTTAGTAGTAATTACATATTCAATCGTTTTAAAAATGACTTACTCCTATGTTACAGTGAGTCATGCAGACATACAACAATTAAATGCCCACAAGGTATTTGAAATTTCCTACTGCTTGCTTAGTAGTAATTACGTGTCGTATGTGTTGTGCGTGCGCTATGTAACATAGGTGCACATCATTTTACTAACGTTGGCTTGTGCGGAACTCGCTCAAGTGCAAAGAGTTTAATTATGACTCTGTTAATATTATGACTTTTTTTTGTGATAGTTGCGAGCTTAGAGATGTAAAATAGCTAAGTTATTAAAGCAAACAAGAATAATAACAACAACAACAACAACAACATAAACAAAATCATGCTTGACCTGTTCCGTTGGCAAAGTTGGCACTTCAAAGCCGTCAGTGAGGGCGAAGGCGACTTTTTGCACGATTCAACTTTTCATATTTGCACTGATTGTCTGTGTGTGTGTGTGTGTGTGTGTTTGTGTGTATTGGCTTAACAACATTAATTTGTTAACCATTTGCTTTATGAAGTCGAAGTTAAAGTTGCTTTTGTCGCATTGTTGTTGTTGTTGTTGCTGTTGTTGTTGTTTTTCTTTAACAAGTCTTTTGAAGTTCCGCCGTCGCTGACGATTTTGAAGGCAACGAACGTCGCCGCCAAAGTTTGTTCTCTTTTCATGCCAAGGCTTTAACACTTGGCCACTTATTTGTTCTTGTTGTTGTTGTTGTTGTTGTTGTTGTTGTTGCTGCATGCCACACTCAGCTCGACTCGTCGCTTTACCTGTGCGGCCAACTTGTGTGGCAATCGCCAACAGAGCCAAAAGAGTTTCAAGAACTTCAAGTCGCATAAATAAAAAATACAACAACAAAAAAAAAATAAAGAAAAAAAAAAGACACGAAAGAGAAAACGAAATATTAAACGAGATTCATTTCATTTTATTGTTTATTTTTTAATATTTAAGCAACAACACTCATTTTTTTTTTTTATTTTTTTAATTATTTATTTATTTATGCACGGCCGCACTTTTATTTTCATATGCATTCCATTTACCTGTATTGATATCCCTAAAAAAACAACAACAACAAAAACATTCGTTTCATGCTCGTTTTCTAAAGTTCTTTGTTCCTTGCACGAACGCACACACACTACACACACACACACACACATACACTTAGCTCTGTCGCTTTCGCTCAGCCACGCATGATCGCAAGATTTTTCAACGTGCGCGCTCGCTCGCTCTTTGGCTCCTCTCGCTCTCGCTCTCGCTCACCACTCTATTCAAGTTCGGTCAGAATGCCGCAAGGCTATTAACTGTCATTGTCTTCAAGATATATTACCCAAGGCAAGGATAATAAAGCGCTGGCATGTTATGCCCACCAACAACAACAACAGCAACAACAACAACAAATTATATTAAAATGCGCGTTTCATTTGATTTCATGCGTTTTAACATTTGCGTTCTTCATCGCTTCATTTGCGGCTCAACGCATCCAAATTCTTCACACTTGCCAAAGGCCTTTTTGTGCTCAAAAGTCAGTCGACGACCTTCATGCCTTAAGCTTAATTCAAATTGGCATTAAAACTTGTCTTAACCTTTTGCGTTATTCTTATTGTTGTTGTTGTGGTTTTCGGAAGAGTCTTTTGGGTCTGCTGCGTCTTCAAGTTATTCCCCGAAGTTCTAACATTCGATTGTTGCTGTTGTAATGTTTATGCCCTACACTAACTGTAAATGTATGAGTACATTAAGTGGCGCGCATTTGCTCAGCATTGTAGGGTGTTGTGATGTCGCATATAGTCGATTAAGTCATACGTACTTGTTATTTCATAAGACATGAGCATTTAAGTGTGTTGCAAGAAAAAAGTTTGAGCTGAAGAATAAAAACGTGAGCGTAGTCGACTTTTAAATACTCTCTGCACAGCGACAAACAATTGTGGGGCGTGACAACGCCTACTTTACAAGTTACTTTACCTTGGCTCAAATGTAAGAATTCATACAGAAAGACAGACATGAATATATCCCAGGTCTTACTTCTGCTTACAATCCTATTTACAAAACGCGTGAAGTCCTTACAAGCTCGCTGCAAAAACCAACGACTTTGTAAGCACATTTTTATCACACACGAAGAGCTTCGATAACATTTTCTGTTACATGAACTATGTATGTTAAATGACTGTTGTTGGCTGCTGTTAAATAAAATGTTAACGTGCTGCTATGCTTTGAGTTTTCTCTGTGACAAACATGGGCAGATAACCAATGTAGCAGAGAACACTTGTAGGGTATGGAAATTGTAGCAGGCAAAAAACAAAACGCGTTATTTTATGATCACTTCAGACTTAATGAGACACGTTCGGTCAGCCAAGGGTTAAGGAAGCGACAAAAACAACGCAAAACTGCTGGCCGGCCAAGGCGACAATGACGACAACAACAACGATAGCAACAACAACAACAACAACGCAGGCGGCAACAACTTAAACAAATTTGTTTATTGAAATTTATGGCGCACGAAAACAAAATGTTCGAAAGTAAAAAAAAAATAAAAAAAAAACAAAATTAAACAGAAAAAAAAATTTCATTTCGGTTGTGCTGAAGATCGGAGAGAAATCTTTAATACCAACTTAATCCATATAAACCATTTCTTCAATGCTTCAAACAAACATGTACATTATACATATATATATATATATATATATATATATATATACATATGCGCAGATACATTGCAAGCATATGAAATATAAGGCAACTCTTTGCGCTGTCAGTGTCACCAAAGTGAATCAATTTACTTTTTCTTTTTTAACGACATATGTTGCCTAATGTCACATGACACATACGACAAGCGAGCGTTCAAAATTTGTGTTAATGTTGTGCTTTTGCAAATGCTAGACTGCTGTTTGTGTCGCAAGGCGGCTTGGAACATACGCGTATTAAAACTGTAATGTAGGCATTTTTATGTGTTGTCGGCTTTTCTTAACAAATTAATATTGTATTAAATGTTTCTCCATGAAAATGTGTTAAACTGCTGACTATGAAATGTGTGCTTTATTTTTGTTGCTTACATTTTTAAAACTTCATTTAAAACGGTGTAAATATAATTGTATCTGCCCAATGCATAATGTCGACTAATGCATTTTTCACATTTTTCGTTACATTTTTGCTCTTAATGCGAACTAAAATTGCTACTTTGCCACGCCCACAAACCAACAAATATGAACACTAACAAAATAATCACTCATACCGTCCCTCGCATTGAGCAGCAGCAGCAGAATTTTTTGTTTAATTTGCCGCTAGATTGCCCAACTAAGCCGAGCGGCAAGTCAAGCGAATTTAGGCCACGCTCATCCCACCAAGCCAACAATGCCGCCGAACCAGCGACCGAGCAAGCGACCGAGCGATGCGAGCTGAGCTGTTCGAAGCGCAGCTGTTGTTGCCGACAATTAATCACGTGTGCTTTGCAACATTAAGAATCCAACATACTTCATACATACATACATATATGTATGAGCATATCTTATCGCTCGCGCGTTATGTAAACAGCTGCCTTAATAACAAAAAATCCAATAAGAAAAAAAAAATAATATTTCTTAACTACTTTTTCTTTTCGACAAATGTTCGTCGTTGGCAGTGAAAAATAAATTGGTAAAAAACCGACAACGAACAGCAGCAGAATCTTTCAACGTCATGAAATTAGCTACAAATGCCTAACAAACATGCCGCAGTGGCAACAAGATATTTGACGTTTTGAGCGTTTGAGTATTGAACGTTGGCTGATGATTGTGTTTGGCATATTTAAGCCGCTTAAAATGTTGACGGCAAAAGGAGCCAAGCGGACAAATAGAAACAACAACAACAACAAAAACAAAAACACAAACACAAACGAAAAGAATGTCAGTTGGCATGAGTTGCTAACAAGGCCAATTACCGCTTGCAAGTTGAATGCACTCTTCGATGTTAACGTTAACACTTATCTCGCACACTCTCTCTCTCTCTCTCTCGCACGCTCGCACTCGTTCACTCACTGAATCTTTATCTTTGTCTTTATCTTACGCTTGTACGCTCAAATGACAAGACATTAAATAAATAAGAAAATGAATTCCGTGAAAAATGCGTCAACAACGCAGCGTTTCCTCTTCCTGCTTCTCTCTGCGCATCTTGCAACAACTTAACGCATTTTCCAAACTGAGATGCCAAACAACGAAAGAAAGCAAGCATGGTCAAAAGATACATTTACATATAAATTCTGCTTTGTTGTATCTTTTTGTATCTTTTGGTATCTTTTGGTATCTTTTTGTATCTTTTTGTATCTTTTTTTGTATCTTTTTGTATCTTTTGGTATCTTTTTGTATCTTTTGGCACTTTGTCTAATGCAACAAACATTCAAAGGCGATATTTTCATTGCAAAAGCATATTTGCTTCAATAATTGTTTGAAAAATGTCTTCGAATTTGAATGTTTGGCAAATGTTGAAGTGGCAACAACTCAAGTGATGACTTCATGTTGCTTTCGTGTAAGCGCAAATGGACTTTACGACACGTGCGTGTAATTGTGTGTGTGTGTGTGTGTGTACAGTAGCAAAATATGATATTTAGCCTTTGAAAGTTTATATGTCAGCACATTTATTTAACAATTACGTGAGGCAAACCGCAAAAATCAATGCCAGCAACAACAACAACAACAACAATGCTCTTCAACTTTGGCTTTACTTAAGTCGAGCCAAGCCAAGCCAATCACTCATTGACTCACTCATATCATTTGTGCGAGCTATTGTTGACTTCATCGAGCTGAGCTGAGCTGAGCCCAAGTCCAGCTTGGGTTTTTTTTACTTCTTCTTCTTTTTGATTATTTTTTGTGGTTTTGTTGCTGTTGTTGTTGTTGTTATTTGACCGTCAAAGCATTAAAGAATTTAAAATTTCGTATTGAATTTTAAATCATGAAAACAACACAACAAAAAATATACAACAACAACAAACATATACATATATAAGTACATATTTGGGCTTTATAGCATTTTTTGTACACTATAATAACATTTTATTATTGTTGTTGTTGTTATTTTTATTGCATAAGCAAAATTAAAGGCCGGAAAGGAAATTTTCTAATGCTTTGAGGATATCTAGAAAAAAGATCGTTCTGTGAATTTGAAATTTAAGAACATTATTGAGTGGTCCAAACAAGATAGTTCTGAGTTATACAATGCCTGGACATACCTATATGAAGAATGTTTGAGCCTCTAAAAGGAGTTTGCACTGAAACAGACAGAAAGACAGACGGACAGCCGGACATGGCTATATGATCTGGTCTTCTGTTCTTCTATGTTGGGAGATGTTTTCTCCACTGCCTTGCAAACTTCATGACAAAGTTAATATGCTCTTTTTGCAAGAGTATAAAAAGGAAACAGTATACGCGTAAATAATAAAACAACAAAAACAAAAAAAACAAACAGTAGAAAAATCATTTCAATTTGACATTTCGAGCACCTCAAGTGGCATTTTTAATGAGCAAATTGAATTAATTGCTGTTGTTGTTTCCGCTCTCTTCCCCCCCTATCACTGTCCAAAATCAAAGAACATGACAGCTTAGCTCACTCAAAGGTGCTGCTGTGGATGGCCCTTCTTCTTCTTCTTCTACACTCACTGACATGACAAATGTTGCAAGACACTTGAATTGACACAAATGCAGAACGGTGTTTTTTTTTTTGGAATTTTTTACGTGTCTTCTTTTGCATTTCTCTCCTTCTTTAGGGAAAACGCTGCAGGCAAATGTGCATTGTTGTATTATTGTTGTTGTTGTTGTTGTTTTTAGAAAGAAGAAAATTGTTTATTTTATGTTTTGGTTTTTCTGTTGAACCTGCACACACACACACACACACACATAGAGACATACATACGCACATGTACTGCAGGTAAAACCCGCCTTTCTAAGTGCGTTTTATCGCAACAGAACAATCTGACAGGTAACTAGACACGCTCCTGCATACGATAACTTCATCAGATAACCTTGAGCAGGTTGTCTATACGTGCAACTGTGTGTGTGTGTGTGTGTGTGTGTGTGTGTTTGCAGCCTGACAGCATGTCGTTTATATAGCAGCTGAAGATATCGGTAACGCAAAAAGAAAGAAAGGATCACTGCGAAAACTGAGAAGCAGATGAAGATTGTGATGAAGATGAAGATGCAGATACAGATGAACGAACAAGATTCTAAACAATAGCAATGACAACAGGAAATGTTTCTAAGGAGTTGTTGTTTCCGCACTGAGATTGTACAAATGCTAATAAAGCGAGAAAATTTATAATATATTAAAATCTCTTTAGTTTTCAATTTGAAAAGAAACCAAAACAAAAAGGGAACGTGCAAAAATGCATTAAATTGTATGAGAAAAATAAGAAGGAGAGGGCGAGACTGTTGAAGCAGCAACGCACAGCATGTCAGCGCACGCCTTGTTACGCTCACTCTCTCTCTCGCACTCATGCTTTCACAGGTATGTTAATTGCTCTGCCATAAATTCAAGTACGAAAATAGGCCGCTGGCGCTTTAACGCCGCATGTCATTTTCAACATAATTTTCTGCACAATTTTCACCTTCGCTGCTTCTTCTTCTTCTTCACAATACACACCACACTTTGTCTTCTTCGTGCTGTTGCTGTTGTTGTTGTTGTTGGTGTTGTGCTTCTTTTGCTGACATTTCTTGTCATATTTCTATTTTGATTGTCAGACACGCACGCAAAAACGGCCAAGTGTGTGTTTTGTACGCTGACCGCGGGTGGTCACAATCACGCACGCACGCACGCACGAACGCATGCATGCACGCACTCATGCACGTTTATATGACAATTAAACATTTTCTACAAATTTAACAAACATTTCCGCATGAATGTTTTTAATTGTCGCGAATAATTTTTGACTCATTTTAGACGAATTTCATGAATTTGACGCTTCTTCTTCTTCTTAGAATTTCATTTTATTACCATGTATTAGTCATACTTGCATGAGCGCTTATCTCAAACTGTGCGCTGCGTCATTATTTGCTTTTAATGTTTGTCAAAAATAATTACAATTTGAAGATAAGTCACTCAAACATGTCGCAGGACACATGTCGTTAGCAAATGAAACATAACATGCGTCAACTCAATATTTAACGCGCTTTAAAGTTTGTAAAAATATAAATACATATTGGAATGTTCACGATGGCAAAAGAAATACTCAAACGGAGGGTACGCACTTCGTATGGGGACTCAATAAATATACCTCTTTAAAGTACAACACCAAAAAACCCCATTTCCCTTAATATTTTCCCCTCAAAAACCAACAAATTCAAACTTTTCACAAATCTTGCATTTTTAGGCCGATTTTCTTAAAATATTGAACACTATTGTTCTAAATTTGGGGCGTGGCATTGCCCATTATGTGTGTGGTATACTATAAGTATATTTGAATGTTCGTTTTGTTTGAAAATTGTTTTGTAGAAATTCAATTCAATAACTTTTATCGCTGTTGTTGTTATTATTATTGTTGATAGTTGTTGGTTGATGCTGATAATGCTCGGTTAGTCTTGAGTCTTTGGCGCTTTCAATGAAATTCGCGCATATTTTGGGGGTTGAATGCTTCTTTTTTCGCACATTACGAGAAACGCGTTTGGGGATTGCGTGTCTGTTAAACAAGACGACGACAGAGACAGAGCGGTGAGGACAAACAGCATGACATGTCACGATGTCGACGATGACTAATAAAACATTACATACATACATGTATATATATAAAAAGCAAAAGAGGGGCGCCAAACAAACAAAGTGCTTAAAAAAATAAGCATAAAAAAAGCAAAAATGCATTGAACTCTTTGCAATTGAAATGAAGACAAAGCAAATATGTATTTATTTTTTTTTTTTTGTGTTCGTTATTGTTGCCTTTTATTGCAGACAAGGAGACAAAGTCACACACAGATACAGATACATGTGTAAGGGCACGTTTGTGTGGGCGGGGCAAATCAGCCAGACATGAGATAAATTTACCGCAATAAAACGGAAAACTTACAAAAATAGTACAAGTTTTTTATGAACTTTTATAAGTTGCAAAAATGTTGAAAGTAACAAATGTGCCCAAAAGACACGAATAAGGCTTGCAGCGCTTAAAGTGTGCGGCAGCGTCAAAATACATGTGCTTCACTCCAAATTCTAGCGCACACACAAATTGCTTGTGAACTTTGACATCAAATAAATAATAAAGAAAAAGGTTGACTGCATTCAAGTGCAACACAAAAGTCAAATAATAATGAAATTATTTAATTTTCTCATTTGTTTTTTTATTATTGTACACTTCGATGCATTATTTGGCTGCAATATTCATAAAGCATGAATAAAAAATAAAATACTGCGGGCATTTAATTTATGTGCACCAAGCAGAAGAAGAAGCAGCAGTAACAGAACAAAAAAAGCACTTGAAAGGGTTTTCAACTTCGATTTGAGTGCACACGCGACTAATTCTCTTTCATTTTATTGTTTTTTTTCTTATTTCATTCACACACACACACACACATAAGAAAACGATGCAATTAAGCCGAAAAGTACTTCAATTAATGATGAAATTTAATTAAATGCATTTAACAGGCACACTTTCAAGAAGTTGTAAAAGCAGCAGAAGAGGAAGCACAAATGTTAAAGCAACAGCAACCCAAAAAAATGAGTTTTGTACCAAAAACCTTTTTGTCTTTGTGCACAACACTTTAATTACACTTGTTCCACTGGTGCTGCTGCTTCTTCTTCAACAACTGCCGCTACTCATTTCGTCCAGCAGCACGCAAACAGCAACAACAACAAACTACTTATAAAAACACTTGAGGAACAAATTTTTATTGTCGTTTTTGTGCTCATTTTCGTTTGCTCACTAAATCTCTTTTATTAGCATAGCTTTCTAAGCACATGCATAAGTATGCTATCACACTCCCACACATGCATGCGTCGATTGCCTCATTTAAATATTCATTTGAGTGCAGTGATAATTGATTTGTGTGCCTGAATTTCGTATTGATGTTGAACACACTTCTACTACCCCCTGCATTCAACCAACCAATCGACCAACCGAACATCTTGTGCATTTGCTCTGCTTTTGACAGTCACACACACACACATACACACACATACTGCAGCTGAGAATTGAACTTGTCTAAAAATGCCGCTAATTGATAAGCTAAGTGGCAAGTGCCATAAAATAAATATAAAATGAAGCAGCGAACAAATCCTCAAGCGGCAAAATAACATAAAAACAAAAAATACATAACAACAGCAACAACAACAACAAAAATCAGAAATAGTTCTTGTGTGCAATTGAAGGGGGGAACAAGAAGGTGTTGGCAAGTGCTTTTGAAGAATGCTTATAAGAATAAAGAAGAGTAAATCAAATAAGCCACTAAAGTACACAAACACACACACACACACATATGTACATATAGAAATAGTCTAACAGACAGACAAGACAAGCCATTAATCCATTTTTATTGTATTTCTTGCAAGCCGAACACTCCTCTTACCCCCCTCCACCTAAAAACCGACCCACAGCCCTTAAACTTCTTATGTGTGCATTAGACCGCCGTCGCTGTCAGCGTCGCTGTCGCCGTCACTTTATGAAGAACGTGTTCGGAATTTTGTTGTTTTTTTTTTTCTCGTCGTTGTTGTTGTTGTTTTTGGTTTAGTTTGTTAAGATTTATTATTGGCCAGTTAAGTGTCACTTTTGCTCCGAGATTTATGTTCGTTACTTTACTGCCCTCTTACACACTCACACGCTAACCCCCTTCCGCTCTCCTTTGCACACTCGCTGTCTATGAAGACATTTAAAAAAGTTCATAAAAAAATGCAAACGACGACGTCAACTGCGACGGCGACGGCCACTGCGACTGCGGTCTGCCTTACATTGAAATAGGTCATGGTTTACACAGCGACGGTTTTTTGTTGACGACCTTTTTTTTTTTTATTTTCTTCTTGACTACAAAAAGGTTGTTTAAACAAAATGTTGGAACTACCAAAAAAAAAAAAAAAAAGACACACAAAAACAACACCAAAAAACAAGGAAAAGTCGCAGACTCCGTTGGAATGCCACTTGGCTGTCATACTTGTTAGCGACTCAGCGTTATTTAAACGATGCGGGCGAATGTTTGATCAACTGCCGAGTGTGCGCAGTTAGGCTGGCGGGCTGGCCGGGTGGGGTGCGAAAAAACGAAAAGAAACGAAACGAAAAGGAACGAAACGAAACGAGACGAGTCGAGTCGAAACGAAAAAAGAGATTTATAGACGACAGAAGATCGTGACACGAAGCTAATAAAAGTTGCCAGCGAGTGTCAATAATGGCTACAAGACAAATACGAGTGCCTTTAAATCAGTTTAGTCAAAAATTTAGGCAGCGCAGTCGTTCGTACACAGTGGCGCGAATAACAAAAACAAATGTTTGCATAAATGCGCTCCAAGCAGAAAGTAGTGTAAGCAAGAAAGAGACAAAGACATGTAACATTTGTATGTATGTATGTTGAAGTTCATGTGCGCTCATGGTCATGGCTACGCGTACATTAAAGCATTTGTCGCATTGCTTTTGTCACACCGTTGTTGTTCGTGTCTAAATTAGTGCAGCAGCAACAACAACAGCAACAGCAACACAGCATGCTTGCGCACTGTCAGCATTTTGTATGCTCAAAGCGCTTAGGCGCCTAAAGTTGTCAAAAGTACGACAACAACAACAACAAAAACAACGAAATAAAATAAAATAAAAATAAATGCAACAAAGAAAAACAAACAAAAGCAAAATGAAGCCAAAGTACGTAAAACAAAAAGTGCTGCACGAACATGCCAAATTGCAAGCGCAGACAGCACAGCAACAACAACAGCAACAACAACAACAGCAGCGACCTGCAACATGCCACAAAAGCGCGCAAGAATGAACATTAACTTTAACATTTCGCTTGTTCGACAATAAAACGTGCAACGTGACTTTTTTTTTCTTAAATATTTTTATATATATTTTTCTTTTTCTTATAGCTTAGTTTTTTTTTTTTTCTTTGCACATTTCTCATTTAAAGTGCTAAAATGGAAGTTCAAAAATAACTAAAAAACACTTACTTTAAATTGTATGTTGCTCGATTTCATTCAACACAACTCAATTGTATGTTTCTTAATTATAATTAAATTGAAGTTGACTGCTATGAAAAAGTCTAATGCAGACATGCCAACAACAACAAACAAACAACAACAATAACAAATATGCAAAACATAAAGTTTTTATGAAACGCATTTTTATAGCCTTTGATTTTTATTGCAAATTTTCTGTCTGCTGCTTCCTCTTCTTGTTTATTTTTCAGCGCACTTACAGCCATGTTAAACTAATAACATCAAAACACATGTTTGCACATGTGTTTGTGTGTGTGTGTGCAACTGAATAACGGCACATAAAAGTCAGTTTTATGAACTACTGCAACATCATTTAAGCCACAAACGAACGACGCACAAAAGTAGGCAAAGCATCGAAGAGACTTCTGCATTGCAGGCGCATATACATACATACATATGTGTGTGTGTTTGTGTGTGTGTCATTGGACGCTAACCGTTTTTATGATCGGCGCATAGTTGCACTCTCAAGGGACGCACATAAGTCAAATGTGAAATTATTATGCGCGTTGTTGTTGTTGTTGCTGTTGTTGGTTGATGTCTGTGGTTTTTAGTTTTCAGTTTTCTTCTTCTTCTTCTTCTTTGTCATTATTATTATTAGTTTTATTACTTTGACTTTTTGCTGCTTTAACACAAATGTAACCAAAAGTGTCGTTGCCTCTGCCTCTGCCTCTGTGTGTGTGTGTGTGTGTGTGTATAGGTTCAGTTAACGACTGCAGTGGCATACTTTTACGAGTATTTTAACAAATGTTGTCGTTGTGTTGTTTTTGTTGTTGTTGTTGCTTCTGCCTTTGTTGTATTTAATGTTCATACTGCGCCCAAAAGTTTTCCCTCTTGTTGTTGTTATTGTTGTTGACATTTTGTTGCTATTATTGCTTACGTTTCGCGATAATGATGACTTTGCCTTTTTTTTCTATGTTTTTCTCTTTATTTCATACATTTTTGTTTATCATCATCTCCGTCAACGTTGTTGTTGTTGTATTATTTGACTTCGCTGTTTGTAAAAATGACGTTTGAGGTTTCTTTTTGTTTTCGTCGATGCATGTTCGATTGAAACGTGGGTTTAGCGCAACTCTCTCGATTATTTTTGATTGCAGTTGTTGTTGTTGTTGTTGCTGGTGTTGGTGGTGTCAAGTTGCCTCAATAGTCTCCTCTCACATTTCTTATTAGCAAACTTCTGCTGTTGTTGTTGTTGCGTTGCTTGCTGCGCCCTTAATTTTTACTTCTTTATTTTCCAAACTTCTTCTTTACGATTTTTTTTTCAGCGTTTTTATGTTTAATTTTTATAATGACTTTTTTCGCTTATTTTTTTTTTTGTTTCTTCTTCTTCTTTTCTGGGTAATTACAGAAAGCCAAGCCCGGAAACCGAAACCAACAAACACCAAAAAGTGCATTGAACCAAGAAATTTTGTTTTTTT
This sequence comes from Phortica magna, assembly GCA_037044515.1. Classification (NCBI taxonomy): domain Eukaryota; kingdom Metazoa; phylum Arthropoda; class Insecta; order Diptera; family Drosophilidae; genus Phortica; species Phortica magna. The sequence goes on along the minus strand of JBAMBP010002045.1, from coordinate 23,822 downwards.
TTTTATTTTAATAATTGAAATTGCTTTTATATTCTTTTTGTCCATTAAATTTCATTGCTACAATTTTGGCATATCACAGGGAACATGTTACATGCAACGTACAACACCAAACATGTTGTGTGTTTTTGCTTCGAACATGCAATAGGCACACAATGCTGTTGTTTAACAGTATGTTTTGTTAACAGCGCGGCAAGTGATCGCAGCAATGTTGTACAACAGTTCCAAGCAGACCTGTTAATTAACAGCACTGTTATTGGACAGAATCGTTTTTGGCACATTTTGAGGAAGTGTGTTGTCCTTATTGAGTCTTTTGTAACTATTCTGATGCGCAAACGCAACACGAAGCCAACTGAACATAGAGCAACTCTATACGAATAGATTAGAAGTTCTCCACTTTATTATATGATAGTTAGAAGAGTGGAAAACTCCTACATCCAGTTGCTCTATGTATGAAATATTCGCTGTGAGTCATATGAGTTGTGTATCCCAATGGAACTTTGACGTATCTAATATTAGAAATGCTGTGATTGAACTTGAGTTCAATCGAATTTCGTGTCAGGTCATGCTCACTCGTTTGCTATTGAAAAACTTTAACGAGTTACATTTTCTCAATTATAAGACTTTAAAAATACATACATGTCAGCCGCCCCTGCCAATTGAAAATAACAAAGGGCGCTTTGTTAGAGTTGGAAATATTCAATTTGTCGTTTCTTAATTTGATTTCTTTGTCTTAGAAATGCATGCGCGTTAATTAGAAGAAGTAATGTTGCATTACATTGCGGCCACTTGGCGTCTTGTGACGTGCTGAAGAGGCGTGGCTCTTGGCTTAATGGCGTTTTTTCGACATGCCTCGACATTAATGCATAATACCAAATAAATTAGTTGCTTGGCTTACAACAAAAACGATTTCCGACACTTTACATTTACTCATACACATACGCTGAGTTGCTTGAACTCTCACTAACACATGTGCTGTTCACTCGTTGCAGGCTGCTGGTGGGCGCGCCGCTCGACAAGAATCTACAGCCGGGCACAAATCAATCGGGCGCACTGTGGAAATGTCCAATCACGCAGAACTCAGACGATTGCCAGCAAATCATAACCGATGGTCGACGATGTAAGTATTTTAATTACAGGCGGCAAGGTTGATTGAAAACCGTTACTTTGATTTATTTTATTATTTCATTCCTCTTTTTGTTTTGTTTTTGTTTTTAAATGTTAAATTTAATTTTATGTCATTATTTTCTTAAATTCTTAAAGTATCTTTTGAGCAAACGCAGTCGTTGTCTCGGTTGATAAATACACAGTATTCTTATTAAATGTTATTGCTTTTCTCAAGCATAAACTATTTTGAAAAATGCTCTATTGACCTTAAAGGTTACACAAGGGCAAAGGTCAAAGGGTCTCTCTCAGTTGAGTAACGTAATTAAATGAAAGTATCGTAATTAACAGAGCAGAATTGCTCATTGGCAGCGGCGCTACTAAACGGTGTTTGGTAAAGAAAACAACATGTGTTATTAACTTTTTGTCACTTTAATTATTTGTAGTAAGAAATAAGACTTAGCTTGCTATCTCGCTCTAGCAGACAATTGAGCCAAAGCGCTGAAAGCAATTTGAAAGATGAAACAACAACAAATTAGTTCATTTCAGCGACAAATTTATGTGTTGATTTTTTTTGTTTTAGGTTAATTAATTTTGATTTTTTATGTAAATAAAATTTAGTTAAACTGTTCATAAATATTTTTCTAAAAAAAAAGTAGCTAAAAAAATGTAGTAAGTAAAAAAATTAATAAAAAAAAATGAGCATTATGTAAAAAGTCAAAATTGTTGTAAAAAACAACTAAATTTTGTCACTAAAAATACTTTAAAAAAATTAATTTTTTTGTTTTACTTTTCTTTTTTTTAAGTTTTTGTGAAATATATAAAACTCAAAACAAATTAAAAAAAAAATTAGAACATTTAAAATTTTTTTATTTTAACAAAAACAAATTTCAATTATTACAAAAAATCAAAAAATTACATATTTCTATTTTCACATTTTATGTTTTTTTTTGTTTATTATTTTTTTCATTTTGTTGTTCTTCTTCTTCTTCGTTTTGCACACGTTTAAACAAACAAGCAAAAAAAAAAATTGTTATATGAAAAAAAGTTATTTATTTTATAATTTTTTCTTCTTCTTCTTTTTTATTTTTCCCTCCAAAAATTTAATACAAATCCCGCAAAAATTATTGGTGCGAATATGGAAATAAAACAATAATTTATATTTTATCAAATCCCCCAAAAAAAAAAAAACAATAATAAATCTATAAAAAAATTATACAAAATTCGTATAAAAACTAAATAAATAAATAAAAATAAATTTAGCATCCGGCGGAGCTTATGAACCTAGTAAGTGGTATGGGTGCTTTATTTGTCTTAAAGCTAACCGCATTTAATTATTGTTTATCTTCTTTTTTCTTTTTAACTTTTACTTATTTAATTCTTTATTATTTGTGCATATAATTTTTGTTACTATTTTCGTTAATTTTGTAAACACATATTTGTTGGTATTAACAATGCACATGCACATGCGCACTTAACAATGCCTTCGGATACGCAAAACAAACAAACCAATTCGCTTTTGTTCTAATTATTCTATAAACGATTTGTAAATTAAAATTAAACATTTACATTGCATTATTATGTATATAAACAATAGTTGACGCAGACGCATGTATGTACACTTGTAATTTGTGTATATAGAAACTCCTCTATTGCGCTTTGCTTAGCTAAATTTGTAGTAAAATATCATGTATATAAACAAATGTTAATAGAAATCGCTTGTTTAGCCTTAAATATGCCAAAGAATTGTTAATAACATTTTTATAAACAAAATCAAAGCATACAAACATAAAACCACACACATACAGAGTCATAGAAATGCTGGAAAAAGCAAAAACAAAGACATGCCTTATGTAATGCAATCAAATAATCACAAGCACATGAAGTTGCAGTCAAAATAATAGTAGTCTACTAATAATGATGCGCATGTTTGGCCGGACGCCTTCTTAAACCAAACTGTTGGCTGAGAATCTCATTAATACTTTAAACGACAGTCCTGTCACAATTCTGGTGGAAAACATCATTCAGAAGATTTCGTTGCAGCACTGCTATTTTTTTGACCGCAGCTACAGCTGTACATTACATTTCATTCCGCTTAAATGTTAATGTAACATTGGCTTACGAAATTTTTTGTTGCATACCTCAAAGGCGCTGCTTGAGGTATGAAAGCAGTAAATTAGTAAGGCATATTTTTTTAAAATAATTAAATTACGAAACTAAAATAAAGAAGCAACTTTAAAAATAAAAACGCATTGACATATTTCGGCGCACAAAACACGACAAATTATTCGAGCATATTTCGCACACACACACACATGTATAAATTGCACTAAAAGGTGTTTATTTTTTGCCACAAGTAATTTATGCGTTCGCTTTCTTTGCTCTACAACATTTGTCGAGCTGAAGATCGTGTCGTATCATCTCACTTCAGCGCTTGACGCCACTTTTTCCATGCCTCATTGAATTCAAAGCAAAGCATATTTTTCTACTTACTTGCACATGTGGCATTTCTCATGAGACAAGCTGTGGCGGCTTAATTTGTATAAGCGGCATGTCTTAGCGCCTAAATATAGACACACATATATGTATGTATGTGTGGAGAATTGGGAAATTATTTGCAACAGCTGTGCATGTCCGTCCGCAATTAACTTGATGACTTCCAATTGGCAACAAGACGCTGTACGCTCTCTCTCACACACACACACAAACACACACACACACACACACCGTCACCCCATTGGCATCTGTGTAATCAGAGCGTAAAACGGTCGCCGCTTTCGTTGCAATGACAGCAAATGACAAATTGAAGCCAAAAGCAAAAATATGAGCGAAAAAAAAAAAAAAAACATAAAAATGTGCCATAAAATAGCTGAAATGACATTAAAATTGTTGTTTTTTGACCCAAAAAGTAAAAAATATATATAAAAATTGCAGACAAATGTAAAAAATTTGAATTTTGCCAAAAAGAAAAAGAAAAAAAAAATGCACAAATGCAGAATTTGATTTAAATGCCGACACTTTGGCGCCAGAGTTGCCAACTAAAAATGCAAAATGCACAAATTCAATTTGGTTTTGTTACTTTGTTGGCAACTTTGCCACATTTTGTTGCATGCTTAGCAAGTTGGCATTTATTTGTGACTTATTTATTTATTGTTGTATTATCTGTTATTTGTTGCATGTTTGTTTGCATGTTTTTGGCTTTGCTTGCTTGCTTGTCGAATAATTGTTGTGTTTTGTGCTTCCAAATGACTAAAACCGAAACCAAAAAAATATGCAAATAAAGACAAAAAAAGGTGAACACAAACAAACACACACTCATACAAAACCAACTGCAGTCACTTTCGTTCAGAAGCACAAAATGGTCGCTCATTTCCGGTTCGCGTTCGCGTTCTTCGACGCTCAACAAAATTCGTTGTTGTTGTTGCGATAAATTTGAACATTTGCTTATCAAACAGACATGAGCGCAAGTGAAAGCTTTGCGTATTTGTGTGTGCCTAGCCCACGCATTGGCTTCAATAGCAATAACAACAACAACAACAACAACCACTCAAATCATATCGCTCGGCCAACATTTTCATTTGCATTATGTTTCATACGAAACGCTTAACTCATCATCATTTATCATATTCCACACGTTTATGCTTTAAAATGCATTCCAAATTCATTTCGTTACAAACATGCGCGACCGCAACACTCTTCTCCCCCGCGCGCGGTCTCTCTCTCGGTTAGTCTTTCTTTCACTTGTTTACATTCGCCACACAACAAAACGTTCATTTCACACTCGCAGTCGCAATCGCAGTCGCTCTCTCGTCATCTCTCTTTCTCTCCAACTTCGCCTTGCACAAACGAACTCACACATGCCAAGCGAACATGCATAATCAATAATCGAGCACGAACATCGATCATGTACGTATCATGCGCGCTCACTCCCACACTCGCGCGTCGTGTTGGGCACGCTGCATTAACGCTCGCTCGCTTGCTTGCTGACGGCGCAAGTGGGCGTGGCTCGCGTTAGTGTCATAAATTCTTCCAACATGGTTTTCTATTACAATATTATTATTACATATATTTATAAACTTTACTTTATGCTTTCGGCTTTAACATGTTAACATAAAATGTGCACATGTTAACCGCGCTTCTTCTTCTTCTTCTTCTTCTGCTCTGTACATACGCATGTGCTGTAAGGCGCTGTGCACTTTGGCTTGCAACATTTTAACATGTTTATTTTTATGTAAGAAATTTGAATCACTTTTCTTTTTTTTTTTTGTTTCATTTATTAAATAAATTTGTTTAATGAAATTGTTGTTGTTGTTGCTCACATAAACGCACACGCACTTTTTTGATGTTGTCGTATACCAATAAACCAACACACACACACACATATATATATATATTTCAATTGTACATACGCACACATTTGCAGTGCTCTTAACCACAAATGACAAACAAATTGGTAAAGCAGAAAATATAAGTTGTTACTAACATTTGAAATTTCTCTTTGCATTTTTTTTTTTTGTGCTCCTCTCTCTCTCTCTCACACACACACTTACCACAACATTCCGAAACATGCACACATGAAACAAACAAACGAACACCAACACACACACACACACATGTGTTGGCGCTGCAGCTTATGAGAGCGATGACATTGATCAACTGTCGGAGCCCTTGTACAAAGATGAGATCAAAGAGGGTCAATGGCTCGGCGTCTCAGTGCGCTCACAAGGACTTGGCGGCAAGGTGAGTCTCTATTAAACATACATCGTTGCCCAACTACTATAATAACCCTTACCCTTTTACCCTTTTAGGTGTTGGTGTGCGCGCATCGTTACATAACGAAGATCGGCGAAAACCGTTATGGCCAAGGGCTCTGCTATGTGCTCACCAATGAGCTGCTCTTCGATGAGGTCTACGAGCCCTGCAAAGGACGTTCGGTACAACGGTAAGTTTGGCTTTTTAATGTGTTAGAACACACACACACACACACATACACACATGCACATACATGGTGTGAAGACTTTGAAGCGTTTCATTAACGCTCACCCGCTGGCCACAAATCAAGGCCAGCCAGCCACATAACGACATCATTATGCGTAAGAATGCACATGTATATATGGCACACATGTGTGTGTGTGTGTGCGTGCCGGCAGTCACTAAACGAAAGTGAAAGCCACGTACAAACAAACAAACAAACGAACATGTATTGGAAAAAGTGTCAAGGTGAAACATCAATGAACTCATTAAATATGCGCGTGTCTGCTCACCATTCCATTCCATTCCGTTCCATTCCATGCCCTTTGTTCTTGCTTTTATCAACATTATAATTATTAGTTTATTTGCCACTTTTATTTATTATGTTTGCTTCGTGCTTCCTTTTTTGCTGTTTTCCTTTTTTTCTTTTTCTTTTTTGCTTTGCATTTGCATTATTAAAATATTCAACGCAGCATAACTGTTTATTAACACTCATGGCGGCAAATGTTGGCAGCAAAATGAATGTGGAAGGAGAGCGGAAACAGGATTAGACAAGACAGGCAAGACGGCATGTTTGTGTTGGTTGGTATGTGCGTAGTAAGGTGTGCCTGATGATACTAAGGATGACGTCGTCGTTGGCGTCGTGCGCCTTATCAACAACATCAGCAACAACAACAACAGCAACAAGAACATAAATGATGACATAGTGACTCGTAGATCATGCAATAAAGTCGAGCGTGATTGTGGCAAAAATATGCGCTTGATTAGAATATGCAAACGCATGTGTTTGTGTGAGTGTGTGAGTGTGGCTGTTTGACCCATGAGGTTATGTGAAGGTGTCATTTTGTTGCTTCATTCTTATACCATTTAACTTAAGGCAGCATGACAGACCCTATAAAGTATATAGATCATTATCGAAAGTTCAAGCCATGTCCGACCGTCTGTATGATCTCAAGAACTATAAGAGTTAATATCAGGATGCCTTTGCAGCTCGGTTCTATTATTCATGCTTTTGAGTTAAGCACACTAAATTCGGGCTTTATATATGTTAGCCGACTTGTATGCCAACAGCTTAGAAGAGAAATAAAATCCTTACACATCGAAGGGTATGACGAAGTCGAGAACTCTTGTCTGCAATGCCTTGCTGGTTATTAATGTGCGTGCGAAATATGCATTTCCCATTTTTTTTTGCTTAAATTAATGTGTATGTGTGTGTGTGTGTGTGTGTGTGTATGTGTGTATGTGTGTGTGTCCTTCAACACATTTGCTCTTTATGACTTACACTTGACATACGCTAATAAAGAACAATGAGGCATCGCGCTGGACAGACCCATGTTCGCCTTGAATAAGTAAATGAAGTCATACGGTATTTTTTTTTATTTTTTTAATTTATTTAAATGCCACAAATAGTGATAAATGTTACGGCACGTATGACATGCCACCAACATCCTTTGCTGCTTTCTCTCCTTTCTCCTTACACTCACACGCGGTTTGCATGACTCGTTTGAACAATTTCTTTTTAATTTATATACTTTTGCTGGCATACAGTTTTGTTATGAAGCTTAGAACCACAGGAGGAGACTATTCGACCATATAAGTATATGAAGTATATTCTTGATCAGCTCGAAGAGATAAGTTGATATAGCCATGCCTGTCTTAGCGTCTGTCTGTCTGTTTTTTTTCAGTGCAAACTCCTTCGAGAGTCTAAACTCACAAGTTCTTTTCATAGGTCCGGAGTTGTTGCTAGTTATGATACAAAATGGGCGTGGCTACCACTCTCACGCTACAACTTTAAAAACTAAGCATTTCTTATTGGAAATAGTGTAAGCATGTTTTGCCAATAAGAATATTTTAAAAATGAAACTTTTAACGGTACAACATTATGATATGAAAAGGACATATTTATAAAAAATAAAAAACTATTTTCAAAAGTTCCTTAGTTTGAATATAAACTTACTCAAGAAGTTTTGCGTGTAATTCAGTAAAGTTTCATGAGAAGAAGACTACAATGAGTATGCGATGATGCCAGAGTCATATTATCCAACAACATCTTGCAACACTAACCCTAACAACAACAACAAATTGATCTCATCATTGCTACTTTCCCACACAGACAACATGAGGATTACGGCTTTTGTCAAGTGGGCACTTCGAGCGCCCTGCTAGACGACAACACCATGGTCCTAGGCTCACCCGGTCCGTACACATGGCGCGGCACCGTCTTTGTGACCGAGATCGGTGGCGAGTATTTGGAACGTGATAAGAACATGTACTACAGCGATCACACGGACAGTTCCTCGCCTGTGGACAAATACAGTTACTTGGGTGAGTGTAAATCTTAAACAGAAATGCAAACAAAATGCAACTTTGAACCAACTCTAGGCATGGCTGTCACCGGTGGTCGTTATTTTGACGATCGGATGTCGTATGCCGCAGGAGCGCCACGTTCCAACGGTCACGGTCAGGTGGTGATCTTCAATAAGGCCAGCACAAGTCCCATACCCGTTAAGTTGATACTCGAAGGTGAGCAATTCGGTTCGAGTTTCGGCTATGAACTTGCCACGGCCGATATCAATGGCGACCAGAAGCCGGACTTGATTGTTGCGGCGCCGAATTACTTCTCGAAGAATGAGGGCGGCGCTGTTTATATCTATCAGAATGCCAACGATATGTTGCCCAGTAAGCCGACACTGAAGCTGACCGGCACCATGGAGAGTCGCTTTGGTCTCGCCTTGGCGAATATCGGCGACATCAATAAGGATAAGTGTGAGGACATTGCGGTGGGCGCGCCATACGAGGGCAACGGCGTTGTGTACATCTACTTGGGCTCACGCACCGGTCTCAATGAGAAGCCCGCACAGCGTATTAGTGCCGATGATTTGGGCAATCTTGTTAGGCCGCTACGCACATTCGGCATTTCGATTGCCGGCAATACGGACCTTGATGGCAACTCATATCCGGATATACTTGTCGGCGCCTATAACTCATCCGCTGCGGTTGCCTTGCTGGCACGTCCCATAATCAACATACAGACGACGCATCGCAGCACCGAATTGCGCAATATTGATCCGAATAAGAAGGGCTGCAGCATGGATGCCTTTACGAACTTGACCTGTTTCACGTTCGATGCCTGCTGTTCGATAGATCCGTACGAACAGACAACGACAACGAAGGAGTTACGGCTCAAGTACACCATTGAGGCGGAGACGTTTGAGCATCAGAAGAAGTTCTCACGCGTCTTCTTTGAGCGTGAGAATAAACGCAGCAACGTGATCAAACGTGAGGTGAACGTGCGCACGGATGGCCGTTTGGCCTGCGAGCGTGTCACGGGTTATATCAAAGAGAATACACGTGATATACAGACGCCAGTACGTTTCCGCTTGAATTACACAATTGTCGAAACGGAGTTGTCGGATTCGGCGCTTAAGGGCCTGAAACCGATATTGGATCAGACGCAAGCGCATATCGAATTCGAGGGCACATTCCAAAAGGACTGCGGCGATGATGATGAATGCGAAAGCAATCTTCAACTCGATGCCGAATTGGATCTAGATGTCGAGAGTAGTATGTATTGTGTATTAACCAAATGTTTTACTGTTAGTAATTGAATAATTTTCCAACACAACCATAGACAAGAATTATACGCTCATATTGGGCGAGCAAGAGGAAATACGCGTCAATGTAAATGTAAGCAATTTAGCGGATTCGGCCTATGAAGCGCAACTCTTCATTGTCCATCAGAAGAGCGTTTCCTACATAGCGGCATTGAAAACGGTTAGTGTGCTATTAGCCAACCCTCCAGCACAAATCTACCTACATCTATTTCCTTACAGAATAACGCCATCTGCAATCGTTTCAATGATACCGTCGTCTCCTGTAGTCTGGGCAATCCAATGCGTCGCGGCTCCACGGTACATGTGGCAATACGCTTCGATCCCAGCGGTCTTGAGCTGGAGGAAACACAACTGACATTCAACATATTCGCCAATACGACTTCGAAACTGATTGGCGCACAGAAACCCATAAAGAAACTCGATGTGCGTGTCGTGAAACGTGCCGATTTGGTACTGGGCGGCTGGGCAACGCCTGAGCAGAGTTTCTACAGTAGCGATAAGTTGGATGATGTCACAGACATGGACATGGACTCGATTGGCACACGTCTCGTGCACACCTATTCGCTGTACAATGATGGGCCCTGGCGTGCGCCTAAAGTGCTGCTCACCATACAGTGGCCCGTGCAGTTGTACAGCGAGAAGAGCAAACAGTACGGCTGGCTGCTCTATCTGGAGAGCGTGCCCACCGTTGAGAATGTGGCGCAGGGCGATTGCACCGTTGCGCCCGAGTACGTCAATCCACAGAATTTGACTGCGAAAAATGGCGCAGCCGTTGGCAATAGATTGGAGTCGTTGCTAATGGCGCCGGCGCCAATGCGTATGCGTGATGGTCGTCACAAATCGATGACAAATTATTACAATGGCGGTCGCTATGTCGGCGATAAGTCAAATTACACCAAACAGTCGTCATCATCGTCGTCATCGTCATCATACATGTCGTTGTCGTCGACGTCGGCGGAACAAGCGGACAACGCGCGCGCTAGCTTGCAACGTGTGCGTCGCGACATGTTGGAACGCATCATACGACCGGAACGTTTCATGGATGCACGCGAAACGAAAGGCAAGAAACAGCAGATCATCGATTTGGATTGCAGCAAAGCGAAATGCATAACGATTCAGTGTGAGATACACAACATGTCTGCCAAGGCCGAGGCGCAGGTGCACATCAAGGCGCGCCTATGGAAAATGACGCTAGTCAATGAACATCCGCGCGTTGATTTGGTGCGCATCATGTCGAGGGCGCATGCCGAAATACCGTTAAGCTACGGCGTCGAGCAGAATGAAACGAATGATGAACATATCGTAAGTGACAGTACCCATTCTCATATATGTACATACATATGTACTTACCAAGAAAAGTAGTTACAGCTTATTTATAAAAAATTATTTCTATTTTCTTATTTTCTTTGATTAGGTTGAAACGCGCGCCTATCCAGAATTGCCCTATCAACAGCGTGAGGTGGCAACGCCGCTGTGGATCATTATATTGGCCGTCATTGGTGGCCTGATACTGTTGGCGCTCTTCACGTGGATACTCTGGAAGCTTGGCTTCTTCAATCGAAAGCGACCGGATCCAACGCTAAGCGGCAATCTGGAGAAGATGAACGAAGAGAAGCCATTCCTGAGCGGTGGCAAAAATAATGGTCGGGTTTTCTAACAAGAGGGTACTGTCGGTTGGGATCTGGCACGTCGGGTCGCGCCCAAACGGAAACGTAATAAATTTAAGACTCTATTGTATAAGCGTTGGGATCAAGTACACACCACCAAAAACAACAACAACAACAACAATCTGCGTAGCAACAACAACGCCAACAACTGTAATTGTTTCAACGATCAGAACAACGACATTAATGGCTCGATTGCTTCGATACCGACACCGCCGCCGCCGCCCTTGGTCACCGATGCACATCGCATTGGTTATCTCAATAGCGGCATCACTCCTGACGGTTTCTGGTGGAATGGCAGCTATCTGTGAGCCAACGCAAAACGCTTACAAAAGGAAGGTGATGAGTAGAAAACGAATGAAAAACAAAACAAAACAAATGAAGAAAACAAACGAGTTACGTGCCATTTTCGGTTACTTAAATTATTGTATTTTGTATTGCTGTAATTATTTGTATATTTTTTTTTAAGATTTTTTTTTTTTTTGCGCGATAATAATTTAATTGTATTATATTTGTTTATTATTTAATGAGTGATTTAAAGCCGGGGGGAAGCAAGTCACATTCAAATCCGACTAACGGATTTCAAGAGTGAAAAAAAAAATACGATTCCAAACATTTTTATTTATTTTTGTACTATTTTTTTTTTTTTCAATCTTCTAGTATCATACTTAAAAAAAAAAAAAACAAAATAGTGGTGTAAAGAAGGGAAAGATGAAAAAACATAATTAGAAGCAACCGGAAAAACAAACTGCCAATTTGATGAATTTCATAATTTAAATCAAAATGAAAATAAGCATTAATAATTTAATTAAGACAACCAACAAATTGCATGTCAAAGCAAAAAGACGAAAGCGAAACGTGCATGCGCGTAAGCGAGACAGACAGTTGGTGCATGCGTGCAGCCATAAACATGCTTGTATACCCTTGAGTGAGAACGAATAGATGAGCGTGCGATAATTGCGCGCGAAGAATGCAACAAAAAGAAAAAACAAAAAATCCAAATACTATGAAACAAAAACAAAATTTGCCTTTGCATAAGCTAAAGAATGTGTCTTAGAAAATAGAATGTAGCAAAAAAGCAAAACACTGAACAACAACAACAGAAACATGAGCATTAACCACGGCGCAAGCGAAGACAAAAGAAAAAAAAAAAACAAAAACAACTTTAAGTATTAAATTAAATTTCGTAGTTTGAAAAACTAGCAAAAAAAAACGAAAAAAAAAATATTACGCTATTTGTAATTGAGTTATTAGAAATACACAATTCTTTAATATTTACACACTTTTCGCTAACTTGTTTGTGTTTGTTGTTTCGGCGCTAGTTTTAAATATGTTTAGCTTTAATGATTTACTATAAATTAATTAATTAATTATATGTATGAAGAATGGATGTTGTCATTTTATGGAAATACTTAATGTTAACTTTTTAATTAAGTATGTAAATAAAAAAAAAATTTGTGTATTTTTTTTTTTCAGTTAATAAATATATTTTTAAGCGCATAAAAATAAAACAAATTTAAACTCTGCTTATCGAGACTGTGTTGAGGTTTATTTACTTTACTTTTAACTGTTTTTATCTTGGCAAACTACAGATACTTTTTTATTTTTTATTTTCTTATTTTTTTATTAAATATTACAAAACAGCAACATTTTTTCTGCATGGTTGTTTGTTGTTGTAGACAGAATCATGTTCATTATTATCAATTCATTATTACAAAAAGTGTATATTTATCAATAAGAAATCAATAAGTTCGAATTTTTGTTTTTCGGGAATAGCCAAAAACGCATTGTCACGCAGCACGCACGCTGTTTGTATGTTGGAGACAGTTAAGGATGGAAGAAAAAAGGGAGAATGGGTATGGAAATGGAAGTGGGTTTGGTATGGTATCGTGGTTGAACAAACTGGCAGGTAGATGTAAATCACATCGTCATAATAACTGACATTGGTAACATCATCATGTTTGTTATTATCGTTGTCATTATAGGCCATAGTAGAGGGAAAATGGTCAAGAGTGAGCGTGCGTGCCTTCGCATATAATGCGAAACGTTTTGTTAGCGCTCTAATATAGGCTTTCCGCATTGGAAGAACGCGGCTTCTTCAGTTTTTCCATATTTTTTATGACAATATCATGCAGCGATGAATAACGATTACGCACTTCGCACACAACAAGCCACAAACTGAGGTATTCCTTTTCGTCCAACTCAACGACGGCACGTCTATAGTCGTCGATGTGTGGATATTTTGCTACTTTCGAGACAACTTTTGCTCGCGATAGGAAGTAACGGGATATCTGATCAAAGAAGGCAGCTGCCTCGGATTCAACCGTTTGAATTTCGGCAAGTGTATCCTCCTGTATGGAAACGCCAAAATTGTTGCCATCCTCAATTTTGGGTATCATAAAGGATATCCACATTTTAAGTAGATTTGCTACAAAATACAAAAACAATAAAAGAACGTTTAATATACTTCACATATCGTGCATTTCCAACAAAATAATCAAACTTACAGTCTTCGACCAGTTTACGTATGATCGGCTTGACCACTTTGATCATTTCGCAGAGCGGCTTGTTACACGGCACTGGTCCACTTGTCAGTGTCAGCACATTTGTGCCAGAAACAAGAGTGCCGTCGCCCGATGCTGCTGACGCATCTTTTCGAGCACGTTTGGTTGCCGGTTGGCCGTCGATGGCAGAAGACTTAGCGTTGGCATCGTGATTGTTAACCGCTACCGCGTCAGCAAACGGAATGTTGAGATCTTGATGTACCTCATCAAAATTGCGCTCATTAAACATCGGCGTCGCCAGTAATTCATTTAGTTCAACAATTTTCTCCGGAAAACCACTCGTCACAAGCTGTTCGGCTTTTGCGATCAACGTGTTCTTATATTCTTGCACTTTTCCGATTATATCGCTTGGCATCTTAACGTTGTTACAATTATTATTTGTCACTTTTGCTTATGTTTTAAAGAAAAAAAAAAAACAAAAACAACAAAACTATTTGCGGTTTAATCCTTGTTTCCTTCGTAGGCGCAGCGCGCGTTTATTAAAACCACACGGCTCCTGGCTTCACTTTAGAATTTGTTAATAGCGAGGTGTTTTTCGTTGTTTGCGCAATATTCGTGCTAGGCAACTGTGATTGAATTTAAATTGGATACGTCTGCACGTTGTTTATTTCGAAACTGGACGTGCTACAAACGGTCAAACGCGTTTAAATTATTTACAAAATATTAGCGCTCCACGCTTTTTTTGCAAACGAGTGCTGTGTAGTGATGACAATATAAACCGGTAATTGACGATTAATCGGTTATTTTTATTCAAAAAACGATTATTTTGGCATCGATAACTTTCGTGCGGGTAGCTGCCATAGCCGGTTATTGGTTTAAATTACCGAAAAAGTGTAGTCACTAGTGATGTGATTTCACAATTGATGCAATAAAACGCTAAATTAAAGTGAATGTCTACAAATAATTAAGGGGGCTCTCCCGTGTGATGGATTATTTTTTTTTGCTTAAAATGATTGCTTGATAAGAAAGTAAAATATATAGTAAAATGATTTCTCAAATTTCGAAGTCGTTTCTAATATATAGCAGTTAGAAAATATCGTATGTTCACAGTTTAAGCCGTACTTGAATTCTTAAATACTTCTCACCTTTTTATTTTTTTGAAATATAAATAAATATATGATAAAAGATTCAAAGTTCTATCTTTTCAAGGGTCATCAAAAGAACATTTAAAAAAATTAATAAAATACAGGCCGTCACACGGGTGAGCCCCCTTAAATATAAAAATAATGACTAAAGTTCGTTGTGAAATTTGGAACATATTTCACAGGTTAACCGGAAGCAGATAATTAACCGACTTACTGGCATATTTGATTTATTTTTACAAGCTGTATTAAAGTTATAAAAGGGTATTTTCATTCATATAAACGAAACGAAATATATCATTAATTTGCGACGAATTCTAGCCATTATAGTTTTAAATTTTTATTTATTATATTTAAATTGGCGATACTCATCTGCGGTAAAACTGTCGCTTCTTATGTATGTTAAATCACTCCAATTGGGAAATAAAGTGGAATCAGAATTTATGCTTTTTCGGCTATTTGCGGATTTATTCGGTTATAGCAATTAACCAGATGAAAATTATCGGTGAAATTAAGTCGTTTTTTGAATGAAAATAACTGGTTATTCACTACTTACCGTTTAATTTTGCTATCACTATAAATCATAAAAAAAAAAAACAAATAAAAGACGGGCAACTTGTATTGTTAATGACGACAAGTGCATTTTAATACAGAAATACATTCTTTGTGTCAGTCTACTCTACTATAATGGGCAACAAGCAGATTAAGCAACACCTAGAAACTGCACAAAAAACTGGCATATTGAAGATTTCGCTGCAGCGGTTGCAAGAGTTCCCACCGCAGCTAAAAACGTACCCAAATGTCCTTAAAACACTAGATTTATCTGAAAATCGATTTGAACGTATACCCGAGGAGCTTGGACGATTGACTGCACTTAAACATTTAAATTTGAGCGGCAATCGTCTAACTGAATTAAATGATGTGATTGGTGAACTTATAAAATTAGAAGTGCTACTACTAATGGACAATCTGCTAGTCTCAATACCGAAGACACTTGGAAATTGCACTAATTTAAAGACGGTTAATCTCAGCAATAACCAGATTAAAAAGTTTCCTGTCATGTTATGCGGTCTCAAACACTTGGATGTGCTCGATTTGTCGAGAAACAAAATCACCGAGGTACCCAGTGAGGTCGCCACTATTTATGTGACAGAGCTGAACCTAAATCAAAATCAAATATCTGCATTATCTGAAGAAATTGCTAGCTGCCCAAAGCTTAAGACTTTACGTCTTGAAGAGAATTGTCTGCAGGCGATTGCGTTTACGCCACGCATACTGAAAGAGTCCAAAATCTGCAATCTTTCAGTCGACGGTAATTTATTTCAATCGAAACAATTTACCGATTTGGATGGTTATGATGTCTACATGGAGCGCTACACGGCGGTTAAGAAAAAAATGTTCTAAACTGACATTAAGTCCTGGGGATAAAGACATCAAGATATGCTTATAATTAATACTATTTTATTATAAACATATATGTTTAATTATGTGTGCTAGTTAAGTGTAAAGACAACATGATCATTATGATGAAGATGAAAAGAGATTTATATGAATTTCCTTCTTTTTTTTTATATCCGTATCTGTGTAATGAAGTTACTTTAGACTAATTTACGCTTGAAATGTGTTATTTTCATATTAAATGTATTTATTAAAAATGAATAATTATGTAGTAAATTGATAAATGAACGCAAGACCATCTTGTTTTGGATTTGATGTTTGAATCCTTTGTTCTTACCAGTAGTAGCCTCATCAACCACAATATCAGACATGTATGCAGTTCACCGATCAGAATGAATGTGAAATCAAAATTTGAATTTCGTTTACGCTTTTACTCTACTTTTGAAACAAATATGTACCAACATAATCATTGAAGACGGCCTTGTTGTTATTCCATCTGTCTGCCAGAACTTGTTGTCGTTGGCTATGCGCTCAAAATTTCATAGTACACGTGCGTTTTTCGGAAACGCGCGGTCAGCAATTTTTGTGTTTAACTTGATAAGTCTATTAAGTCTATTTTTTTTTCTTGTCACTTCCATTGTGCGTTTGTTTATTGTTTTTGTTGTCTAACGAGGATATTTAGCGGTCGCGCGTGTGTTGTAAAAAACCCAGAATTTTAATTTACATACATTTGTAGTCAAAGGTATGTATGTATGTAAGCGGTATATAATACTAGAGTTTGTACTTTGATTATTTACCTTATTTACAGCATTGACTTGATACGCTCGTGTCGTTAATGTCGTCATCGTCTTTCTTCCACTTTGTGTCGGGCACTGTCACGCCCGCCGGCGCACTTGACTTAGCACAAGTCCAACGGTTGGTCAAACCGCCAGTCATGAAGCCGATTTTTTATACGAAATCTTGCGAGGCAACATTGTGCATAATGCATCTATAATGATGCATACATTGACTTGTTCTGGCCTCCGGCGGCTTTCATACGAATTCGATGTCGCGCATATTCACATTGACAACGCCATAAAATTGCCGTTTCTCACTTGTCCAACGAGCAGTGAAGCACTTGCAGCTCAACGTTAAGGTTGTGAGTGAAAGTGTTAGAACAAACGCAAGAGCAACAACACCAAGGATTAAATAATATCGTATACAAAGGATTAACACACATTTTTGTTAAACGAAATATAACGGAGCACAATGTCCGTGGAAACGGTACAGGAGACACTACAACAGGCGGCCAGTGCCAGCGGCGGTCTCAGTCCACTGTGGACAGGCCTAGTTGGCACTATATTGGCAATCGGCTTGTACGAGTATTGGCATCGTAATACACGTGAATTCCGTTTGACTAAGAACATACCCAGTCCACCATTACTGCCCGTACTCGGCAATGCGCACTTGGCTGCTGGTCTGACCAATGCCGAGATTTTGCATGTCGGCATTGGCTATTTGAATAAGTACGGTGAAACCATGAAGACTTGGCTCGGCAATGTGCTATTGGTGTTTTTAACAAATCCCGCTGACATTGAGATCATTCTTAGTGGTCATCAGCACTTGACCAAAGCTGAGGAGTATCGTTATTTCAAGCCTTGGTTCGGTGATGGCTTACTCATTAGTAACGGACATCATTGGCGTCATCATCGTAAAATGATTGCACCGACATTCCATCAAAGTATTTTGAAGAGCTTTGTGCCAACATTTGTGGAACATTCAAAGGCGGTTGTGCAGCGTATGAGCAAAGAAGAAGGCAAGCCGTTTGATGTCCATGACTATATGTCACAGACAACGGTTGAAATTTTGCTGACAACGGCTATGGGCGTTAAGAAGATACCCGAGGGCAACAAGAGCTTCGAATACGCACAGGCTGTGGTCGACATGTGCGACATTATACACAAACGTCAGATCAAGTTGCTTTATCGTCTGGATTCGATCTACAACTTTACAAAGCTACGTGAGAAGGGCGACAAGATGATGAACATCATTTTGGGCATGACCAAAAAGGTGGTAACCGATCGCAAGCAGAATTTCTCGGCCGAATCACGTGGTGTACTTGACGAGCCCGAAGAGATTTCGACACCAACGAAATCAGCGTCGACGTTGAAGAAGGAAGGTCTGCGTGATGACTTGGATGATATTGATGAAAATGATGTTGGTACGTTAAATCATTAACTTAAGTCTTATCTCATGCTAACTTACTTGGAACAAATTTTAATACTTTTTGTGTAACTTTCTTTTCTATTTAAATAGGCGCCAAACGTCGCTTGGCATTGCTCGATGCAATGGTTGAGATGGCAAAGAATCCCGAAATCGAATGGAATGAAAAGGACATCATGGATGAGGTGAACACAATCATGTTTGAGGGACATGACACCACCTCGGCTGGTTCAAGCTTTGTGCTCTGCTTGCTCGGCATACACAAGGACATACAGGCAAAGGTCTATGCAGAGCAGAAAGCCATCTTCGGTGATGATATGTTGCGCGATTGTACCTTTGCTGATACTATGGAAATGAAATACTTGGAGCGCGTCATACTCGAAACACTGCGTTTGTATCCACCAGTACCGTTGATTGCCCGTCGTCTTGATCATGACATCAAACTGCACTCAGGCCCGTATACTGTGCCCAAGGGCACCACCGTCGTTGTGTTGCAATATTGCGTGCATCGTCGCGCTGACATTTATCCCAATCCGGATAAATTCGATCCCGACAATTTCTTGCCCGAACGCATGGCCAACCGTCATTACTACAGCTTTATACCATTCAGTGCTGGACCACGTAGCTGTGTTGGACGCAAATATGCCATGCTCAAGCTGAAGGTGCTACTTTCCACTGTTCTGCGCAATTACATTATACACTCGAACGAGACCGAGGATGACTTCAAACTGCAGGCTGACATTATATTGAAGTTAGAGAATGGCTTCAATGTGTTGCTTGAGCCACGCAAGCATGGAGTTGTTGCGTAACTTGACCAATGCTCAATTCTTCACCATCAGCAGAACACGTACCCGGTCCAATTGTGCGAGCTGGAAACAACAGAACGAACTTAAAGATAAAGATACATAGAACGATAGATGGTGTGATAATTTCGTAACGTTTTTTTCTTTAAAAGTTCTTCATTTCAATTATTATTTTTTTTTTTGCAATTCGTTAAATTATCGATCATCACTCAATCGGTGGGACAGTCACTTAGTCAGTCGTTCAATTGGCCAATCAGTGTTTCAGCCAGTCAGTGGATTAATGAAGCAAACAATCAGTTCCCCTCTCGTCGTTGCCATAATTAGAGGAAGATTAGTTATTTAGTTTGGATGGGTCTCTTATTTCTTATTAAACAATTTTTTTTTCGAAACAATAATTTTTTTTTGATTATTTATTAAGCATACCGGATTATAAAACGATATAGTGTGATTCTATAAACATAAAAACAATTTTATGTATAAATGAGTGTATACTAAAATCGACAAAAATAAAGCATACGCAGTTAAAAACTGCAAAAAATAAAAAATTTATTATCTATTATTAATTTTTGAAACTCTTATGTTGTGTGCATTTGACTTGGAATGCAATACATTGTTTTCGTCGCAGATTTTGTAAAGTTTGACTCGTGATTTCAGTAGGAAACAACGCATGTCTCATGAAAACCAGATTCTACGATTCAAAATTGTTGACATTCGACATGGCATAACCAATACATCTGTGTATATAATTATAAATCGTTCAAAATTTCAAGGCAATAGATCAAACCGTATGGAAGCAAAAAAGGTTTTCAGTTTTACGAGTTCAAAGATTTGTTGTGGGAGAGAACAATTTTAAGATAAAACTTATTTTAAATGTGTGATTTCAAACTATATAATTTTTCTGTCATTCGAGCTATTAATAAATTAACTTTTTTTTTCACTGCAACTTTGCGTTTTGTACTTATTTATGAATACGATGATTTTTTGTTGTGCTGCAGTTTTTGGGTCTGTGTTACAGACAACTGTAAAGTTTCGTAAAGGTCATATTCGGTCATATTCGATATACTTCTATAAGGAATTTTGGAATAAATGTTTAATTAAGTTTTGGTTTAAATTTCGATTCCAAAATATGGTTGATAAAAACTTTTATACAGAAGTTGCGTTGAAATTAATTAGTACACTATCTAATAGCTTTTGGTTACATTATAAACACAATTTATTTAATTGTCTAATCCTACATTGTTGCTTATTAGCGCCGTATTGTTATATTGTTGCAGGCGACGGCATTATTTATGACTATTAGAAGCAATGACACCTTTCAAGACCCGAGGTTAAAACACAAAGAACTTGCATATTCATGCCGACTGGTGTTGACGTCAAGTCCCTGAGTTCGCGGTAGCATAGCAAAGTGAAACCATATCAAAACGCCAGCTGATTAACCAGTTAACGGCGGACACTCGATGCAACTACAACATGGATACGTTGGACGTAAATAATACAATTAACAGTATTGAGGCGATCGGCTGGCGTCCAAGTGGGATTGTGATAACATTGATCAGCACGTTCCTTGCCATTGGACTATATGAGTTATGGTTCCGTAATTCGCACGCGTATAAAACGATACGCAGTATGCCCGGCCCAACAGTTTACCCATTGCTTGGCAATGCGCATCTAATCTTTGGACTGACCAACACGCAAGTAATGCAACGTGCACTGGAGTACTTGCAAGAATATGGCGAAACAGTGCGCGGAGTTTTAGGCAACAAGTGTCTTGTCTTTCTGACGAATCCCGATGATATTGAACTCATATTAAACAATCCAGCGCATATGGAAAAATCCGAGGAATATCAATACTTTAAGCCTTGGTTTGGACAAGGTCTCCTCATAAGTAAGGGCGATCATTGGCGTTTACATCGCAAGATAATTGCACCAACATTTCATCAAAGTATCTTAAAGAGTTTTTTGCCAAAATTCGTCGAACATTCAAAAAATGTGGCTGACCAAATGGCAAATCACATCGATGGTAATAAAGAATTCGATGTGCATGATCATATGAGTCAGATGACGGTGGAAGTATTGCTTAGTACAGTAATGGGCGTTCGTAAGCTGCCGTTAGGTGACCGTTGCTATCAGTACGCCAAGGCGGTCATGGATATGTGCCATGTCATACATCGACGTCAAATTGAGTTGTTATATCGTGTGGACGCAATCTATAAATGGACAAAGATGTATGTGCTAGGCGAAGCGCTTTTGAAAAAGATACTTACATTAACTAAGGAAGTGATTGCGACGCGTAAACGCGATTTTAACTTTGCCACCGATAGCATTGTGGAGCGCTGTGAAGTGAAGGGTTCGGTTAACGCAAAATCCGAAGCAACTGTGCAAACTGGTTTACGTGATGATCTTGATGATCTGGACGAAGAACAGAATGTGGGCGCTAAACAACGATTGGCATTGCTTGACGCGATGATTGAATTGACAAAACAGTCCAATATCGAATGGAATGAACAGGATGTTGTCGATGAGGTGAATACCATTATGTTTGAGGTTAGTTATATGGATTTATTTACTTGGTAAAGTGATTATCATTCTGATTATTTTTTTCCTTTTTCTTTGTTCGTTCTACAGGGTCACGATACGACGGCAGCGGCCTCGAGCTTTGTGCTTTGCCTATTAGGCATACACCAGGATATACAGACGTGTGTCTTTGCTGAGCAAACGGAAATTTTCAACGGCGATCTGCAACGTGATTGCACATTTAACGACACACTGGAGATGCACTATTTAGAGCGCGTTATAAAGGAGACTCTTCGTCTGTATCCCCCAGTGCCAATTATTGCACGACGTGTCAACGAGGACGTACCGCTCGCTTCTGGACCGTACACTATACCACGCGGTTGCACTGTTGTGCTTGGTCAATATGCCGTACATCGTCGTCCTGATATATATGAAAACCCCAATGTCTTTGATCCAGATAATTTTTTACCGGAACGTGTGTCTAAGCGTCATTATTATGGTTATGTACCATTTAGCGCTGGTCCACGTAGCTGCGTGGGTGAGTTTAACTGTTATTCAGCTTTCTATTAAACCACTACTTACAAATATAATCTTGATCTTTAATCCAACCACACAGGGCGCAAATATGCCATGCTCATGCTAAAGGTTTTGCTTTCGACGCTACTCCGACGTTTTCATGTACAATGTGATTTGCGCGAAAAGGATTTCAAAATGCAAGGCGATATTATACTCAAGCTAACTAATGGCTTCAAGATTAAACTTAAGAAACGCATCTAAGCATCATATTATCTCTTTTTTATATACATATATTATGTCACCTTTTGTGGTATATTAGATCATTATAAAATATTTTAATTGCAATAAAAAAGTAAAATTGCTCACAGAAGCATCTAACGGTATTTTGTCTAAAAGTAAATTGCACAAACTAACGTTGTTAATAGTGATGCCACCTTAGTATTTTTCCGGAGAAATCTTGCCGCAAATTATTTAATATTTTTAAACTTGTTTTCATTTTGTACTCACTTGAGCTTCCATCCGGAATAGAATATTATCAATTTATATCCTTATGTTTATACTTCTTGTTAATAAGCTTCTATTTGTTATTTTATTTCATATGCCCAATGAATTTCCGTATGTGTCTATAAGCGATGTGGTTACTTGAGATAAATTGAGTTTTGCAATATTCTTTCGAGCAGCTAATAAAATATAGCATCGATTAGAGAAATTTGATTAGATTTGTATGCTCTTTTTTTTGTTGTTTTCAACTCAAACAAATTTGTATGGTTTGATAAAAACAGCAGTTTGCTGTAGTCGCTTTATTTCACATATACTACTACGTACTAATATCACACACACTCATACGATTCAAGAGATTTGTCTCAGACATAAGGATTCCAATTGCTGCCATCCTCCGGCAGCAAGTTATTGGTTATCAGCAATATAACATCGATGATCCACCAGACACCCACACCACCAAGCGTCAACAATTTACCAACTGCGGTGCCTGTCTGCCCGAGACAAAAACGGTCCATTCCCAAGAAACCAAGCAGCAAACTATAGATTAGGGTAGTCACGAAATAATGCTCTGCATAACGTACACAAGGCACACCATCGCGGAAAAACGTACGCGCACCATAGCAATCGATGTCGTTAAAAACCGTGCATTGTACTTTGGTGTGCTCGACTTGTTCGTAGGTTGAACCGCCAAAGCGTAGACAGCCATAGCCCTTTTCGTCATGAGCTGTCTGGTTGTTGTTATGGTCAATAGGATCTTTGCAATCAAGAAAATCACGCGGCAGAAATGAACACTTCACATTCGGTCCAAGCGGATTAAAATCAGAATTTGTGGAGGCAGCGTTGTTGCCAGAAGATAATGATGATTGTGCTGGTATCGAAACTGCCTGTTGAG
>JBAMBP010002042.1:0-14606 GCA_037044515.1 Phortica magna | reverse complement strand
CGGGCTGAGCTAACTACAAATATATTTCGTATACGACGCTCATACAAAAACGCACCCCACCCATAACTGGAGAGTTGTGTAAAAAGGGCTTTATTAGGTATGACGACGCCAGAACAGCCACTTGTACAGTTGGAAGATGTTGACCTAATAGGCGATTTTGAAAATGAAACAACGATTACGACAGGAGGCCAGAAGCCAGCACAAATAAATGGCTATGAGCCTACCAATGCCACCAATCAATTAACAACAAAAGTCGAGGTTAGTAATCAAATATATATTTTTATATTTGTTAATACATATACAAAAACTTGCATACATGTACAGATTCTATTATAATATGAGCAAATTGTCTATCTACTGTCTAGATTAACACCATTGGTGTGCATAGCAAGACAAACAACCGCCATGCAAAGAAGAAAACAAGAAGAGAGCAAATACTGTTATCAGTCGACGACGACGATGGTGGCGACCATGCAGATTATATAGATACAGATGAACGTGACGATGTTGCTGTTGATATCAATGTATACCCAACGGACGAAAAACATACGCTGACAAATGGCGGCAGCAATAAACAACGCAGCCAAAAAACGCAGCCACTGTTGCTGTTCAACGATGATGATGACGATGGAGAGGAAGAAGACTTGCTAGTGCGGCACAATAAAGCGAGCATAATATCGCTCTCTTCAACGCCTACGCTAAGCAATGGCAAAGCAGAGAGCACTGAGAGTAGTAGTAGTACACCATCAGCTGTGATAGCAACTGAAATGGGCAGTCGCACTGCAACACCAAAGCGTAACGCAACATTATCATCGGTGTCACCACAAAAATTAACGGCGTCAGCACCGAGTGCTTATGGAAATCGTACACAACAATCGACCAATCGAATACCATTGATTCATCAACATCTCTTGCAGCAGCAACAAAAGCATCACAATCCTAATGAAAACATCGATGATATTTGTCTAGTACCAGAAATCGATTACGAAGGAATGTCCTTGGACGGTGCCAGTGATAATCGTGAATCGCAACCGTTGCTTGGTGGTAGTCACAGCAGTCGTATTAGTGATCGAAGTGATCGGGAACATCTAATCGGGCATAATGATCATGTTGATCTTGCAGCAAACTCGTTTCTGGGTAAGTAAAGCAATATGTACTTCAGTGCACCGTCACCGGTTCTTTTGTGCAATTGCACAATCGCATTTGAGAAGCCATAAATGTAAAGTTATTTGCTGATTCACTGCCAGCCCTGCGATTCTTCGCTTTGTGGAGCACTGAAAGTTGAACGCTTTATAAAAGCCGCAAGTTGTGCTCATGAAAGCGTTACTTATTGTTTAGCTTATCGCAATAATGTTAATTTTATTTAGACAATGCCATTAGTTGTGGCAAACTACATTACGACTTTTAGAACGACTTTTATACAAATGTGATGTGGGATTGTTGTGGGATGAAATCATACGTATTGGTTTTGCTTGTGTAAATCCCATAAGGCTGACTCACATATGAAGAAAACTGATTAAGTGCTTATTGTTGCTTTTGTTAGATGTTTGAAAATACGATATGACTTTCTGACTCTTAATTGTAAAAATGATAATAAATTCTCTCTTTGCCGGTCTAGTTCCTCTATCAAATATAACTGGTTACAAACAGTATGTGTTAGTTTATCCGATGTGCAGAATTAGATTTAACTTAGGTTTTTTTTAAAAAATTTGTTTGGATTAGAAACACAAATCATTTAAGGATTTCAGGTCTAACTGTCATGTAAAAAATGAGGTTTTGTTATTTTTCTCAGATATTGTATGTTGTTAGTGTTGTTTACTTGTTGCGATTGACTTAGTCAACAGATCCGCCAAATTATTATATGTAACAATAACAACATCAGTGACATTACAATAACAACAATTGTGAACATAATGACGAGTGGAGTATAGACGACTGTTGAATTAACGTATAATCAAAACCATTAAACCGTTATCAATGTCAGACAGCAGCAAAAAGTCGGAGAAAAACGAAGGTCCGCCCTGTACATGTGAACCGCTATTCTCATGTCCATGTGCGAATGTCCCGTACGCTACTTTAATAGCTGCCAGCAATACAATTGCCATAATGACGGATCTGGAAGTGGATGCAAATACTCAGACATCAGAACAGCCTTCCAATGATGACTCACAAAAAAGCAGTATTTCGGATATTTCAGTGGCCTATCAGTGTTATTGCTGTGCGAAGGCGTGTACTTTGCCGGAAAAAGATTTCATCGAAAGCGATGATGGTGAAGAACCACCGCTGCTTATCGATGCACCGTCGATGAACCACAGTTCAACAGATTCGGTTACGCTTCAAATCAAACGCCCAAAATGTAACTGCGCAAATTGTCCGCTAAAGTATTTGTGTAAGTTAGAGTGATGGGTTGTGTTAACTGTTGTAACCGCTTGGTTCGCGTTTGGGTTAACGTTATTTATTCGCGGCGGCAATGAAAATAAAATGTCAGTCTTATTAATTACGCCTTGACTGCGTTCCGCTGTGTGCCTAATTGATAACAATGTAAATTCCAAATAGCTATGCACATGTTAGTTCTTCGTCGTTGACAGTAGTTGACAGAATTTTAGTGGCGTAAAGACTACGTCGTCATGTCGACTTCACACGCGACCTCAGCAAGTCAAGAAAATTTCATACAACATGTCTTCACGGTTTGTCAAACATGGCCATTTGAACAGGATAATTTAGCATTTGAATTTAACGAGAACTTTGAATTCATTGGTAAATAAAAGGATTAAATTGAAAATTAGCGGAACTAAACAGTCATTATGTCAAAGTCCTTGGTTTAAGTCCTTGACTGCAGCTCCAATGCAAACAGGGAGTGTTGCGCATATAGACACGAAAAAACGAGGTTAATCATACGACGTGTGACGCATCACTGCAAGACAAAAAAAAAACACAAGTGAAACTAAATTAAATAAAGCCACAAACACGAAATCAAACGATGCTGACTTGGACGACATTGTTTGGGTTCGTTGGCTGCCGAAGTCACCACGAGATACATTTACTTTTAACGCATTCGTTGCACACAAACGTTTGAAACAGCTGCAACCGCAGACACGCGATAAACACAAACGTATAACAAAAAAAAAAAAATAATAACTTTATTTGCAAATTTAATTTGTGCTGTGCCTAGAAAAAGTGATTGTTTTCAATGTTGGCTATTGTGCCATCGATTCGCGTATATTGGTTAACGCATTGCAGCGAAGTTACTCATTATGACGGACACCATTTCGATGGCCAGTCTCAACTCATACGAGGAGGCCAATATCAGACAACCTGCAGCGGCGCAGTTTAGTGGTAAAATTAAAAAAAAAAAAATGAATGTACTGATTTGGCCAGCCTTTTCTTCAATTTGCGTAGTTCAGTCATTTTTAAGGGCAATATAATGTTTTCACTTTTATGTGAGGTTCTGTATGTGTGTTGTTGATTTAGGTAAACAGGGGTTAAGCTTAACTCACAACGTCACCACAAATTATTAGCTGGATATTTTTTTAACTAATTTTATTTGAAGCACGACACTAAATTAGTAATCCGAAACAAACCGTAAAAATAGAAGTTTTATATTTAAATAATTATTACAAACGTATGTCTCTCTGTTATCCTTTCAAATAGACACGCACTTTTGACATGTTATTTGCCGTACAATGTTGAAACTTCGCGGTCGTTCACGCGTAATGATATTGCGCACAAATTTTTTTAGTTAAATAAAAGTAAACATATTTTCGTATTCGTTAAGAAATGTCTTTATCCATTACAGATGATCCCAGTTTTCAAGAGATTGTCGCACAAGCTGAGTATGCCATCGAACAAGGCGTGATGCCGGAGCGCATCTATCAAGGCAGCAGTGGCTCGTATTTTGTAAAAAATGCCGCCGGCGTAAGTCGAATATATGGTGTACATATAAATTGAAAATAGCACTTGATAATACGCAATAATTTTCGAAATACAAAATTGTTTTTGCTTATTTGTGACTAATTCAAGTAGCAAGAGTAAAAGTCATTGACTTCTAAACGGGGAAGCGCCACAATTGAGTTTATTTTTATGGCGCTTTTGGTTGCAAGTCGAACAAATAAATTACAAAAGTTAAAGAAAATTAAAATACTAATAACTTTCTTCTTTCACCACCAGCGTACCTTGGCTGTGTTTAAACCCAAAGACGAGGAGCCATATGGTAAATTAAATCCAAAGTGGATTAAATGGATGCATAAATTATGCTGCCCATGTTGCTTCGGACGCGCGTGTCTTATA
Organism: Phortica magna; assembly: GCA_037044515.1. Classification (NCBI taxonomy): domain Eukaryota; kingdom Metazoa; phylum Arthropoda; class Insecta; order Diptera; family Drosophilidae; genus Phortica; species Phortica magna. The sequence goes on along the minus strand of JBAMBP010002042.1, from coordinate 10,319 downwards.
CCAAATCAAGGGTCAGTATAAAATTATACATATTATAAAGAAATCATGTTGAATGACGAAAATTGTTTGCATCTTCGAATTATATAACAGCTATCTCTCTGAATCTGGCGCCAGTCTTGTGGATCGAAAACTGAATCTGAATGTGGTGCCTAAAACGCGGATTGTGCGTCTAGTGGCCGAAAGTTTCAATTATGCGCGAATCGATCGGCAAAAGGCAAAGTTTAAGAAACGTATTAAGGAACATATTCCATCGGCTCACTTTAATCGCATGAGTTTACCACTCAAGGTGAGTTAGCGCAATCTTAAAAATATTAATGTTCATGTAACTAACTAACTAATTGGCTTTGCTTTCTACTTGTTTAGACAGGCTCATTTCAGATTTTTGTCGAGGGCTACAAAGATGCCGATTACTGGCTGCGACGCTTCGAGAATGAACCGCTGCCACCCACGTTGGCAAAATCTTTTCAATTGCAATTTGAGCGACTTGTTGTGCTTGATTATATCATACGAAATACGGATCGCGGGAATGATAACTGGCTTATACGCTATAGTCCACCGATAGTAGAGCGACAGGTTTCTGGCAATGGTGGTAAAACACTTACCAATGTGAAAACTGATAAAGATGCTAACACGCAAGAAGAAGCCCCAATTATTTCGTTGGACTCGCCGACTCCTACGGCAAAAGGCTTGGCCGAAGAGACTGAAGAGGCTGCTCGTAAAGTATCGATCAGTAGCGATGAGTGCCAAGAGGCGGGTGATGATAATGAGCTGCCTAGCACGAGTACTCGAAAAGAAGGCGTCATGGATTGGGATTATGTGTCAGTGCCTGAAATCAAAATCGCTGCCATCGATAATGGTCTGGCATTTCCGTTTAAACATCCGGACTCATGGCGCGCATATCCGTATCACTGGGCTTGGCTACCACAAGCGAAGGTGCCTTTTAGCGAAGAAACAAAGCAGTTGGTACTGCCCCAGTTGTCCGATATGAATTTCGTTGAAGAAATCTGCACCGAATTGCTCTATCTTTTTCAGGTATATCATTTATTTACTTTAAACCCAATTCATTAAACCATTTCATGCCGCTGTCTGATTGTTTGCAATTTGCAGCAGGATCGTGGATTTGATAAACGACTATTTGAACGTCAAATGTCTGTGATGCGGGGCCAAATCTTAAATTTAACACAGGCGCTAAAAGACGGCAAGTCGCCGGTTCAACTTGTTCAAATGCCTGCTGTGATTGTTGAACGGTGAGTTAGTTTCTTCTTTTAAACGTTCAAAGTACTTGTTCTAAAACTAAAACTTTTTGTTTGCAGAAGCTCCAGCGGCAATCGATTTTTCTCGTTTACACAGCGCTTCCAAAACAAGAGTCCTTTCTTCTCGTGGTGCTAACTAAAGCAAACACAACTACAACACGTGACCAAATCAACAACTTATATGCCCAACGTCAGTTTGAAATGCCTTCTTCGTGCGTTTATCGTGTCAGCCATTTGCAAGTTCTCATCGCTTATACAATTTGTTATTGTTTCAGTTTAGTGTCACATTGTGGTTAACATTTTAGCGTCAAATTTGTTACATATTTTATATTTGGTAGAAAAAATACAATTTAAAAGCAGTCGCAGTTCAATGGTTCTACGTGTCTTGATTCAGTTTTGTTTTATGTATGTCGTTTACAACACGCTTAACAAAAAAAAAATTAATAATAACTCAAAACATAAATTTGTAATTTTGTTGCGCCATTCCAAGTTTTTAAGAAATTTGTTGTTAATATTTAATACACATATCATCTAAGATCGCCTCAGTCATTAGCCCGCCTTTCCTCATGTCCATTACACACAATTAAGAAACTCAGTCAAAAGTTAGTAACGGTAACTCGCAACGAGTGCTGTTTAATAGTACACACACATATATATATATTTATCCATTTTATAGTCAGTTTGAGACCCTACATTATATTAACAATAAAGGCCCCTTATGCATAGTATAACTTATATTGTAATAAATATTCAAAAGGTATGTACACCGATTAAAAGATTTTTGATAAAAGCATTTTAGTTGAACTAAAAACGAATAAATCTTTAATGTTAACTAAACAAAAAAGAGAAAAACGTTTGTACATGCGACTGTAAAATCATACTTGTCTAGCGGGAACTTTATTATTTAATAAGGACTATTTATACATATTATAACTATTATTATTTAATGAATTATAGGAAAAATGTATTTAAAAAATGAGAAATAAATGGAGTGAAATTAAACTATCAAGCCACCGTTTTTTTCTTTAAAATTATTATGTCTTACTTTCTTAGCCTAGCGTTTATGTGCGATTGAATTGCCTTAAGCATTTCGCAAATTTTATGCTTAAAATAAGTTTATTAAACTTTTCTTCAACAACCAACATTAACATACATATGTATGTTCTTATTGCGACTCAGTATAAAAAAGCACTTAAAAAAAAATATAAAAAAATTACTATATATATTAACAAACTAATACCGAACTGACCAGAGTTTAATATATATCAGTTTAATTATTATGAACAATAAAAAATAAAGGTGTTAAATAAACAATAAAGTACATTTTTGTTTTAATAGTAGCGTAACGTCAAGTTTTTCGAAATTCGTTATATAATCTGTGTTAAAACATTGCAAATACTTCAACCGGTGTCATCAAACTTCTTTGAGCTAAGGATTATACCGACCACTGATCGTTAGAATATTCGTTTTGTAACAAAACTTCGACTAGAGTCAAGCGACCAAATATACCAGATGTCTCGACAAAAAATACAAATTATGTACATTTCAACTGCTGTTGCTACATGGATGTATTGGGGAAATCTCCATTAAAAGCCAGTACTCATTTTTTGCTGACTCAAACTTTACCTTATTCTTAGGAACACATACGGCTGTTTAAAAAAGTTAAATTGATGTTATTTCAACAATACTATGGTTAAAATCTTCAAAGTTTGTGAAAATTCAAATCAACGATTTTCTAATATTAATTTATAGTTAAACTGAGTTACCGATAAAAGCCTTTCGTTTTTTGTTAATTTTTATTTTTAATTGTTCCTATTTTTAACGGTTTTGATAAAAAGTGCTTTTCTTCTTTTCCTTTAACACAACTGCTGAAAATGTGAGTTGGCAACACCGCGCTAAGAAAAAAAAAAACAAAACAAAATAAATATGCAACAATGCATTTTTATAACTGTAAATTTGAATAACTTACGCAGAGTCATCATTTGTTTAGTTTTACGATTAAAAATAAATGCTTAAAGGTGCATATTTATTCTTTTATTGAAGTAATTAAATTAAGTATACATAAATTCATTTATTCTAGAAGTATTGATTCTTGATATCGAAAAGATGTAACTCGTCGATGAAGGGACCATCATTAACAAAGGGACCTCCATTACAAAAACTCAAACCCCCCTATTCATATACTGTAAATGTATATGCAGTCACAGCGTGTTTGTGTAAATTAATCACAGGAAGAATGAATGTGCGCATAGTTAAAAGAAATAGTATCAGCGTTAGTCAGCATCAATAGTCCAAAGTACAAAGATATCGTCAGAAATTATTTTTAAATTGATAAGAGCAACGAGATTATCTTTCTTGCTGACAAGCTGAGGAAAAAATCTGTATTAAACAGCTTTGGCTATACATCTTAAGTTGTGTAACACAGACAATTGATAATCAGAGGTAAGCGTTTCAGTGTCTCTTTAAACCATCTAGAGATGCTTTAGTTGATGACCGACCTACCAGTTAATTGAAATACAAATTGTGATGAAATTAGCGACTCGGCTTTTGGGCGGAAAATTGAACGACACAACGTGTTGCGTCATAGAGGGAAATTATTGTTTTGTTGGGCCGAAATTGGCAGCAATCCAATTTGTCTTTTCGCCAGTATCAATCACAGCTGCTGGCCCGAATGATGCTGCAGTCGTTTTTTGTTTTAGTTTTGATCAGACCTTTAATTAAGAAAGATTTACAATATGGACTTGCATAAAGTACTTGTTTGATATGTGCTATTAATATTTAAAAATAAATCTAGATTTTTCTTATTACAGTTACTCAGCATGTCCACAGAGTCGGAATTTCTTGAAGCTTACGCGACAATACGACTTGCTTACAAAGAAGCCATGACTATTGTCGATCAGGCCGTCAGTCATGAGGAAAGCGAAGAATTGAAAGAAGCCATTGCTATGTACGAAAAGGCGCTGCAAATGATTGAAAGTATTTTCACAATACCTGTTGGCTTGCCAGACGACATTGACAATGTTGAGACAGAGTGGAAGGACGGTTGCATGCTTATACAAAAACTAAAAAGTGCCAAAGCAGAGATCTCGTACAGATTAAACGTGTTGCGCGACAAAGTATCACCCGTTGATACTGACGCCGTTGAAGCTCAAGAAACAGACGAGAATATCGAACCAGCTACGAAACGTAAACCTCTCTTGACAGAGAATCCAACAACACTCTATAATATCAGTAACGCCAGTGGTTCACCAAAAACATACAAAGAAATCTCAACGGGTGTGCGACAACTGATTGCCGCCAAAGATACTGTCGTGCAGTTTGAAACAGTTTTCCAAGCGCAAGTGAAACTCTACAAAATTGAGGCGACAGGCGGTGTAATAACACTATCTCGGGACACAGCCATGTCGCTGGTTATGTGCACTGTAGGCGGTCCATGGAAGTATCTGAATGGAATATATTTTATACAGTGTGCTATACCAGACGAAGATCTTACAGAGATCACAAATATTTCTGGTTCAACTGCAGCTGCTGAAGCACGTAACATGGTCTGGCTTTACCCACTTATTCCGACAATAACAAATTGCTACCGTACCGACTTCAATGCCTTCATTTTTCCCGATATGGAAGCTGGGGTGCCAGGCGATGCTTTCGGGATTATGATAACGAAACCCATTCGACCACTTAATAATGCTGGTGATGAAGAGGAGCAACTCGGTGATTTGCGGCAATTCTTTCTAGATCTATTAGAAGCTGTATTGGCTGGCACTGTACCAGAGCTAAAGTCACCATCGCGTGCACCGCGGGACGCCAGTCAACAAGTTTCGAAGAATATTATAGGCGCTGCAGACTTTATTGCGCGTAACTTGGTCAAGGGCGCAGAGAAGACCGGCGATCTGATGATCAAGGGTACACCATATTTAATTTCAAAGATGCAACCAGCTCCCGTTGACGTCGCGCCAGTGCCATCGTCGGTTCAAACTTCTGTCGAAGTTGCGCAAAAAGTTACACATGCCGCTGTCGGTGTTACTGGATGGGTAGCGGGCAAGGTGGGATCCGCCTCTCTGGCTATTGGACGCTACATGGCGCCACATATACAGACCCAAGGTTCACGACTACTGCAAAAAAGCTTCGGTTACGATAGCGCAGAAGCAAACAGTAAGATGGAAGGTGCTTTAACAATTGCCGCTGGCGCTGTAGAAGGATTCAGCACAGTCTACAATGGTATGGAAACTTCCGCAAAGATTCTAGGCAATTGCTTAAGCGAAAATTCTGTTAAAATAATTGAGCACAAGTATGGTGCATCAGCAGGCAATGTAGCGGCAGGCACATTCGATACGGTGGGCAATGCCTTTATAGTCAGTCAAAATGTCAACTACATAACGCCGAAGGGAATTGCCAAGAAAATGGTCAAGAACACAGGCGAAGCAGTAGTCGATGATTATAAGCGCGCTCTGCGCTCAGATGAATCTCATTTCATTGCCGCCGGTGCACTCTATCCGGATTTACGCAGTCTCAAAGAAAAGATTCATTAAACGATATAATCATATAGATGTACTATATGGTAATAGTTTCTACACTCTAATTTATGATATTATTTAGTTGTATAACTTTCCAATCCATAAGTTAAACAGAGATAATTCCATTATACTACTATATGCAAACATTAGTAACGCACAGAGCAGCGTAACCTAAGAAATAAAACCTAGTTCACATGCCAGAGTCTGACCGAATGTTTGTTTTTTTATATGGATGTATATATTTATTAGTTTTTGAATACATATGTTTCTTCATATACAGTCAAACAAATTTTCTTTTGCAAATCATATAAAGTATATTCATTATCAAATTGGAATTTTTCGCTCAATAAAAATTAACAATGCTAAAGTGTTTAAGCTGCTGGTCAGACGATCAGAATCAAAATTCATTGATCAATATTTTCGTTTTCTGATGGAATTTTATCGTTATATTTCGTATGTGCCTAAATAACTCTCATACAATATCGTTGAAACAAAACATTTATTATTTTTGTTTTATATATAAGTATATATATATATAATTTATATGCTTGTTAGATTACCATAATATTTAATGGCTGCTTGAAATGCAGGTGACGATTATTGTTAGCCAGAAACGTGCGATGTGGCGTATATTAGGCGGGGAAATCGGTCTACTACAACATCCTAAGCCGCAGCCGTACCACTGGCCAACTCCCGGTATGCTTCTTGCAGAGCCTGTTGCTGTTCAGGGGACAATGTGCTGGCGCAGGCTTGCATCACTTCTGGATTTGACTCGATTTGTTTGACAATGTTTAACAGACGTGCACCTTCCGCACTTTGAGGTTCGAGCACATTCGAGCTAAAGGCAGTCGCGATTATGGAAACGATACGCGGTAGATTGCAGCTGTTGGCACCCAATATGACAGGATGATTGGCCTCAATCAAATCACATAGATAACCGTAAATGTGTGAAGCTTCATCGGGGTCTTCAGTTGTGGGCAGCCATGAGAACCAAGCGTTTATAATCTCATCGATGTTGGTCAAGGCAGACTTGTTATACTTAAGAATTTTCGAGACTGCAGAGATGGCGTTTTCAGTTGCATTAATGTTGTCGACATCATGACTTTTCGGGTCGGCAATTACTTGCACCAAAAGTGGAATAGCCTGAGCGCATGTGACAGCAAATTGCTCGCCAGCGAACTAATTACAAATATACAAAAGTTAAAAGACAATTTCATGCATTATCAAATCGAGCTATATCAGATTTTTTATTAAATACGCACCTGTCCCAATACACCACAGCCATAAGCAGCGGCTTGACGTACATCGGGTGATTTGTCTACGACGTATTGCATTAGAGACGGCGTAAAAATTGGCTGATAAGGCGCACACGCGGGTCCGCAAAATTCTGCAATTAAGAAATTTTAATTAGTATTCAATTGTCTGTCGCCCCACCCAAAATATTAATAACTCACCGATGACATCATCGAACACACACATGCCCCATTGTCTATCAGCATATGGGCGGCTGGGATCGAGCAGTTTCACAAAGTGTGGAGCTACTTGATCGAAATAAGGCAAAAATTGTGCCTTGTTTGTCTTAAATAGCGCGTGGAGTATATCTACTACTTTGGAAAGAAGGTAGATATCTGTATCATCCTGTTCGGCCAGTTCTTCCTCGACGCCATCGTCGTAATCCTCTTCGTTGCGTGCTTGCAAACGTTTATCAGCGCGTTCAAAATGTTCAACAAGATATTTGTTAATGATCTCCAAAACTTGCTTCATGGCTTCGTCATTCAAACAATTCGGTCCCAAGGTCTGAATACATTTAGCCAATGAGTTTAACAGTTCCGATTGTACATCAGCTTCTGGCTCTGTGCCGATGACTTTAATCAACTCGGGGCAAATGTAAAGCCACATGCCTTCCAAGTACTGGGGTCCCTTAATTTTGGCGCAGTCCAATAGATAGGGTAATGATTCAGCAGCAGCTGAACGTACGCCATCGTGGAAATAAAACTTAAGCATGGGCACCATTAAACGCACAACTTCCTCAGCGTAATCAGCGAAGCCTTCCTTCAGCTCGCGAGCATAGCAAACGAGCATCTCACAAGCCGATGCCTTGTCTTCCATACCGGCTGTACGTATAGCAAAGTTTTGCTGTTCACCCAAATTGATGAAGGACCAATCGACATCACCCTCAATATCTTCGACTTCTTCATTGTCAAGCAAAGCAACCTCCGGCTTCATGCCAGCTGTTTGCATAACTGGAGCCATTACGAGCGGTAAGTATTGTTCGAATTGCTTGCCAAGGATCTTACACATGCGCGCCCATGCGGTGATCAAGTACGATGTTTGTGGATCTTCTTCAACCAATTCCCCTTCGGGGCGTGTCTTGAGCAACATATCCATAATTTCACCTGCATCGGTAATGAACTTATCCCGCCCAACAGCCAAGCCGATAAGACTAACACACTCGATAGTCTTCCCACGGAGCATACGCAAATCTTCAGTGTTAGCATTTTGTATGATGTACTTCAAGCAAGGCATCAAGCGATCATAATAAGCAACAAACTCCTTTTCACAAGTATCAGCAATAGAGGCAATAGTGGTTACCACTTGTTCAAGAACAAGTTTGTTGCCCTTCTCCACGAGTTCTTTGAACTTCGAATTTAAAATATTTTCCAATTTACCCATTAAACCGTCAAGATAGCGTGTAAGTATATTTTTGGGACAATCTTCTGAGAAATTGACTAGCGCAGCACCGGCATGGGCTTGCACACGTGGATTTTGCACATCATCCAACAACAGAAGCAAACCGGGCACGACCTATAAAATGAACGCGAGGAATACATTTATTAACACCTGATTACTAACCTCTCTATTAACAACTTACTTGCTCGTGGAATTTCTTTTCAAATGTAGGAGCAAAATCAGTAGACATTTGACCAATAGCATTACAAGCAGCATAGCGCACTCGTGGATGCGGATCGCATAAAAAGTTCAGAACGCCAGACATCACCGTATCCAGCATGGCCTCCATCTGCTTATGGCAGCCTTCGCCAATAGCAGAGATGGCCATAAGTGCAGCATAGCGTTGCTTCCAGTCTTCGTTACTCAACATAGCGGGCAATGCATTCATAACATGAGGCAACACTGCCTTGCCACCCAAACCGCAGGCCAAACGGTCTAACGAAGATTCAGCGATCACATTATTGTCACTGTGGTCATCTTCATTGACCACATCAGCGGTGGCCCATTCCTCGTCTTCATCTAAGTCGGTCATCATTTGAAGAACAAGTGGAATAAGTGCCACTACGTACTTTTCAGCACGCTTACGAACCATAGCTGGTGCATTTTCCGACAAAGAGACCATAACTTCCAACACCAGATGACGCCAGCCGTCTTCAAAATTTTGTGAACTGAACACTTTCATACTTAGTTCAAAAATGAATTCCAATTGCGGACGCAAGAACTTGGGACAATTCTCGGTCATATCGATTAGCAATTTAAGGAGACATTGATCGTCCTGCGCTTCAATAGTCTCACCAGTTATGTGAATCATGCGCGGCAACAAATCTCCAAAATGCTTGAAAATTGTAGTGTCCTTCTCTTTGTCGTGGTGCAGAATAAAAGCGCCAACGGCACGAACAGCTTGGACGCGGACTTCGGGATCAGATGAGACATCCATGCTTTTGGCCAACATTTGTTTAATCAGATCAAGATATTGCTCTTCTTGATTGCCAAAGATTGACGGTACAGCAGAAAATATTCGCAAGGCAGACTCCTGCAATTGTGGCGTCGGTGAATTGGCGCATTGGAAAAGAAACTGAAGTACATCTGGCCACTGGTTGTTTCCATCTTCGTCGATAAGATTACGTGCAGCTTCGGCGACGACTTCGCAAATTTTCCTACGCAAATTTGGTGTCACATCCTGTTGCACAGCGAGTAAGATTTGCGCAAGTAGTTGATTCTTTGAATCAACCGGAATCTAGTTGATAATTGGAAGGCGAACATAGCAACAAAATAAATTGAGCATAATATATTGTACAATTCAAAACTGGCAACGATGTACACATTCCGTCGGGAGCATGTAGTAGTCACAGTAAAAATATTCTCATCACTCAATTTACTCACCTCTTTGTAGAATTCCATGAATTCGGACGTAAATAGACGTCGCAATACGTAACTGAACGAGGTGCGACAGAACACTACGTATTGCTTGCTGCAAGGCGCTGTGAGTGTTCCAACGTACCATCGACCTGTCGCTTAGGTGTGCTTGAAGCGCCATCAGCCAGCAGATCAGCGGGACTTGGCGGCGGTGTGTGTATGCGTGAGCCAGAGGCACCCGGCTTGCTGCGGTTCGTTATTGGCGCCGAAATCGAAGGACGGCGGTTGACCAAACTCAGCGGACGACCCTCTTCGGCATCGCGATCCATTGTGGGACCTATGTTCATAGTGGGATATAACAGTTAGTTCTCGTTTTTCGCCGCCTCCTCTTCACTGCACACTTACCTTGCGTCGTGCACTGGCCATAGTTCTCTTTGTTGCATTGCAGTACTTTGTGCTGTAT